>JAVHNK010000147.1:0-11991 GCA_031216115.1 Senna siamea | reverse complement strand
AATATGTGTTTTTTAAACATGCAACCATGTCTTTTCATTTAATTTCATATTTCAAATTCTTGATTCAAATTCTTTTAAACAAGCAACCATCTCTTTATCAACTCTAACTGGCTTATTCAATCACATTTTTAGGCCAATGGTGTTCAGAAATTTTCTATTAAAGCTTTCTTCTTCACTAAGTTTGTCTAATCTTTGTTTTTGGTTTCATATTCCATTTCATTTCTGATTCAAATTCTTTTAAACATGCAACCATCTCTTTATCAACTCTAATTGGCTTATTTAATCACATTTTTAGGCTAATGGTGTTTAGAAATTTTCTATTTGAGCTTTCTTCTTCATTAAGTTTGTCTAATATGTGTTTTTGATTTCATATTGCATTTCAATTATGATTCAAATTCTTTTAAACATGCAACCATGTCTTTATCAACTCTAATTGGCTTATTAAATCACATTCTTAGGCTAATGGTGTTTAGAAAATTTCTATTTGAGCTTTCTTCTACACTAAGTTTGTCTAATATGTGTGTTTGGATTCATATTCCATTTCAATTCTGATTCAAATTCTTTTAAACATGCAACCATCTCCTTATCAACTCTAATTGGCTTATTCAATCACATTCTTAGGCTAATGGTGTTTAGAAATTTTCTATTTGAGCTTTCTTCTTCACTAAGTTTGTCTAATATGTGTTTTTGGATTCATATTCCATTTCAAATTGATCCAAATTCTTTTAAACATGCAACCATCTCCTTATCAACACCATTGGCTTACTAAATCACATTCTTAGGCTAATGGTGTTTAGAAATTTTCTGTTTGAGCTTTCTTCTTCACTAAGTTTGTCTAATATGTGTTTTTGGTTTCATATTCCATTTCAATTCTGATTCAAATTCTTTTAAACATGCAACCATGTCTTTATCAACTCTAATTGGCTTATTAAATCACATTCTTAGGCTAATGGTGTTTAGAAATTTTCTATTTGCGCTTTCTTCTTCACTAAGTTTGTCTAATATGTGTTTTTGGTTTCATATTCCATTTCAATTCTGATTCAAATTCTTTTAAACATGCAACCATCTCCTTATCAACTCTAATTGGCTTATTAAATCACATTCTTAGGCTAATGGTGTTTAGAAATTTTCTATTTGAGCTTTCTTCTTCACTAAGTTTGTCTAATATGTGTTTTGGTTTCATATTTCATTTCAATTACGATTCAAATTCTTCTAAACATGCAACCATCTCTTTATCAACTCTAATTGGCTTATTAAATCACATTCTTAGACCAATGGTGTTTAGAAATTTTCTATTTGAGGTTTCTTCTTCACTAAGTTTGTCTAATCTGTGTTTTGGTATCATATTCCATTTCAACTCTGAATCAAAATCTCTTAAACAAGCAACCAACTCTTTATCAACTCTAATTGGCTTACTTAATCACATGTTTAGGCTAATGGTGTTTAGAAATTTCTATTTGAGCTTTCTTCTTCACTTAGTTTGTCTAATATGTGTTTTTAATTTCATATTTCATTTCAATTCTGATTCCAATCCTTCTAAACAAGCAACCATCTCTTTATTAACTCTAATTGGCTTATTAAATCACATTCTTAGACCAATGGTGTTTAGAAATTTTCTATTTAAGCTTTCTTCTTCACTACGTTTGTCTAATATGTGTTTTTGCTTCATATTTCATTTCAATTCTGATTCAAATTCTTTTAAACATGCAACCATCTCTTTATTAACTCTAATTAGCTTATTCAATCACATTCTTAGGCTAATGGTGTTTAGAAATTTTCTATATGAGCTTTTTTCTTCACTAAGTTTGTCTAATATGTGTTTTTGGATTCATATTTCATTTCAATTCTATTCAAATTCTTTTGAACATGCAACCATCCCTTTATGAACTCTAATTGGCATATTAAATCACATTCTTAGGCTAATGGTGTTTAGAAATTTTCTATTTGAGCTTGCTTATTCACTAAGTTTGTCTAATATGTGTTTTTGGTTTCATATTCCATTTCAATTCGATTCAAATTCTTTTAAACATGCAACCAACTCTTTATCAACTCTAATTGGCTTATTCAATCACATTCTTAGGCTAATGGTGTTTAGAAATTTTCTATTTGAGCTTTCTTCTTCACTAAGTTTGTCTAATATGTGTATTTGGTTTCATATTTCATTTCAATTCGATTCAAATTCTTTTAAACATGCAACCATCTCCTTATCAACTCTAATTGGCTTATTCAATCACATTTTTAGGCCAATGGTGTTTAGAAATTTTCTATTTGAGCTTTCTTATTCACTAAGTTTGTCTAATCTGTGTTTTTGGTTTCATATTCCAATTCAAATCTGATTCAAATTCTTTTAAACAAGCAACCATGTCTTTATCAACTCTAATTGGCTTATTAAATACCATTCTTAGGCTAATGGTGTTTAAAAATTTTCTATTCGAGCTTTTTTTTTCACTAAGTTTGTCTAATCTGTGTTTTTGGTTTCATATTCCATTTCAATTCTGATTCAAAATCTTTTAAACATGCAACCATCTCTTTATCAACTCTAATTGCCTTATTCGATTACATTTTTAGGCCAATGGTGTATAGAAATTTTCTATTTGAGCTTTCTTTTTCACTAAGTTTGTCTAATATGTGCTTTTGATTTTAAATTTCATTTTAATTCTGATTCAAATTCTTTTAAACATGCAACATCTCTTTATCAACTCTAATTGGCTTATTAAATCACATTCTTAGGCTAATGGTGTTTAGAAATTTTCTATTTGAGCTTTCTTCTTCACTAAGTTTGTCTAATATGTGTTTTTGGATTCATATTCCATTTCAATTCGATTCAAATTCAGTTAAACATTCAACTGTCTCCTTATCAACTCTAATTGGCTTATTAAATCACATTCTTAGGCTAATGGTGTATAGAAATTTTCTATTTGAGCTTTCTTCTTCACTAAGTTTGTCTGATATGTGTTTTTGGTTTCATATTTCATTTCAATTCTGATTGAAATTCTTTTAAACATGCCACCATCTCCTTATCAACTCTAATTTGCTTATTAAATCACATTCTTAGGCTAATGGTGTTTAGAAATTTTCTATTTGAGCTTTCTTCTTCACTAAGTTTGTCTAATATGTGTTTTTGGTTTCATATTTCATTTCAATTCTAATTCAAATTCTTTTAAACATGCAACCATCTCTTTAGCAACCCTAATTGGCTTACTAAATCACATTCTTAGGCTAACGGTGTTTAGAAATTTTCTATTTGAGCTTTCTTCTTCACTAAGTTTGTCTAATATGTGTTTTTGGATTCATATTCCATTTCAATTCTGATTCAAATTCTTTTAAACATGCAACCATGTCTTTATCAACTCTAATTGGCTTATTAAATCACATTCTTAGGCTAATGGTGTTTAGAAATTTTCTATATGAGCTTTTCTCTTCACAAAGTTTGTCAATTATGTGTTTTTGGTTTCATGTTCCATTTCAATTTCGATTCAAATTATTTTAAACATGGAACCATGTATTTATCAACTCTAATTGGCTCACACAATCTCAATCTTAGGCTAATGGTGTTTAGAAATTTTCTATTTGAGCTTGGTTCTTCACTAAGTTTTCCTAATATGTGCTTTGGGTTTCATATTCCATTTCAAATTGATTCAAATTCTTTTAAACATGCAACCATGTCTTTATCAACTCTAATTGGCTTATTAAATCACATTCTTAGGCTATTCGTGTTTAGAAATTTTCTATATGAGCTTTGTTCTTCACCAAGTTTGTCTAATATGTGTTTTTGGATTCATATTCCATTTCAATTCTGATTCAAATTCTTTCGAACATGCAACCATCTCTTTATCAATACTAATTTGCTTATTAAATCACATTCTTAGGCTAATGGTGTTTAGAAATTTTCTTTGAGTTTTCTTCTTCACTAAGTTTGTATAATATGTGTTTTTGGTCTCATATTTCATTTCAATTTTGATTCAAAATCTTCTAAACATGCAACCTTGTCTTTATCAACTCTAATTGGCTTATTCAATCACATTCTTAGGCTAATGGTGTTTAGAAATTTTCTATTTGAGCTTGCTTCTTCACTAAGTTTGTCTGATATGTGTTTTGGGTTTCATATTTCATTTCAATTCGATTCAAATTCTTTTAAACATGGAACCATGACATTAACAACTCTAATTGGCTTATTAAATCATATTCTTAGGCTAATGGTGTTTAGAAATTTTCTATATGAGCTTTCTTCTTCACAAAGTTTGTCTAATATGTGTTTTAGGTTCATATTCCATTTCAATTCTGATTCAAATTCTTTTAAACATGCAACCATGTCTTTATCAACTCTAGTTGGCTTATTAAATCAAATTCTTACGCTAATGGTGTTTAGAAATTTTCTATTGGAGCTTTCTTCTTCACTAAGATTCCCTAATATGTGCTTTTGGATTCATATTTCATTTCAATTCTATTTCAAATTCTTTTGAACATGCAACCATCTCTTTATCAAATCTAATTGGATTATTAAATCACATTCTTAGGCTAATGGTGTATAGTTATTTTCGATTTGAGCTTTCTTCTTCAATAAGTTTGTCTAATATGTGTTTTTGATTTCATATATCATTTCAATTCTGATTCAAATTCTTGTGAACATGCAACCATCTCTTTATCAACTATAATTGGCATATTAAATCATATTCCTAGGCTAATGGTGTTTAGAAATTTTCTATTTGAGCATTCTTCTTCACTAAGTTTGTCTGATATGTGTTTTTGGTTTCATATTTCATTTCAATTGTGATTCAAATTCTTTTAAACATGCAACCATGTCTTTATCAACTCTAATTGGCTTATTCAATCACATTCTTAGGCTAATGGTGTTTAGAAATTTTCTATATGAGCTTTCTTCTTCACTAAGTTTGTCTAATATATGTTTTTGGTTTCATATTCCTTTTGAATTCTGATTCAAATTCTTTAAAACATGCAGCCATGTCTTTATCAACTCTAATTGGCTTATTAAATCACATTCTTAGGCTAATGGTGTCTAGAAATTTTCTATATGCGCTTTCTTCTTCACTAAGTTTGTCTAATATGTGTTTTTGCTTCATATTTCATTTCAATTCTGATTCAAATTCTTTTAAACATACAACCATCTCCTTATCAACTCTAATTGGCTTATTAAATCACATTCTTAGGCTAATGGTGTTTAGAAATTTTCTATATGAGCTTTCTTCTTCACTAAGTTTGTCTAATATGTGTTTTTGGATTCATATTCCATTTCAATTCTGATTCAAATTCTTTTAAACATGCAACCATGTCTTTATCAACTCTAATTGGCTTATTAAATCACATTCTTAGGCTAATGGTGTTTAGAAATTTTCTATATGAGCTTTCTTCTTCACTAAGTTTGTCTAATATGTGTTTTTGGTTTCATATTTCATTTCAATTCTGATTCAAATTCTTTTAAACATGCAACCATGTCTTTATCAACTCTAATTGGCTTATTAAATCACATTCTTAGCCTAATGGTGTTTAGAAATTTTCTATTTGAGCTTCTTCTTCACTAATTTGTCTAATATGTGTTTTTGGTTTCGTATTCCATTTCAATTCTGATTCAAATTCTTCTAAACATGCAACTATCTACTTATCAACTCTAATTGGCTTATTAAATCACATTCTTAGACCAATGGTGCTTAGAAATTTTCTATTTGAGCTTTCTTCTTCACTAAGTTTGTCTAATATGTGTTTTTGAATTCATATTTCATTTCAATTCTGATTCAAATTCTTTTAAACATGCGACCATCTCCGTATCAACTCTCATTGGCTTACTAAATCATATTCTTAGGCCAATGGTGCTTAGAAATTTTCTATTTGAGCTTTCTTCTTCACTAAGTTTGTCTAATATGTGTTTGTGGATTCATATTCCATTTCAATTCTGGTTGAAATTCTTTTAAACATGCATCCATCTCGTTATCAACTCTAATTGGCTTATTCAATCTCATTCTTAGGCCAATGGTGCTTAGAAATTTTCTATTTGAGTTTTCTTCTTCACTAAGTTTGTCTAATATGTGTTTTTGGTTTCATATTTCATTTCAATTCTGATTCAAATTCTGTTAAACATGCCACCGTCTCCATATCAACTCTAATTGGCTTATTAAATTACATTCTTAGGCGAATAATGTTTAGAAATTTTCTATTTGAGCTTTCTCCTCACTAAGTTTGTCTAATATGTGTTTTTGGTTTCATATTCCATTTCAATTCGATTCAAATTCTTTTAAACATGCAACCATCTCTTTATCAACTCTAATTCGCCTATTATATCACATTCTTAGGCTAATGGTGTGTAGAAATTTTCTATTTGAGCTTTCTTCTTCACTAAGTTTGTCTAATATGTGTTTTTGGATTCATATTCCATTTCAATTCTGATTCAAATTCTTTTAAACATGCAACCATGTCTTTATCAACTCTAATTGGCTTATTCAATCACATTCTTAGGCTAATGGTGTTTAGAAATTTTCTATTTGAGCTTTCTTCTTCACTAAGTTTGTCTAATATGTGTTTTTGATTTCATATTTCATATCAATTACGATTCAAATTCTTTTAAACATGCCACCATCTCCTTATCAACTCTAATTTGCTTATTAAATCACATTCTTAGGCTAATGGTGTTTAGAAATTTTCTATTTGAGCATTCTTCTTCACTAAGTTTGTCTGATATGTGTTTTGGTATGATATTCCATTTCATTTCTGATTCAAATTCTTTTAAACATGCAACCATCTCTTTATCAACTCTAATTGGCTTATTAAATCACATTCTTAGGCTAATGGTGTTTAGAAATTTTCTATATGAGCTTTCTTCTTCACTAAGTTTGTCTAATATGTGTTTTTGGATTCATATTCCATTTCAATTCTGATTCAAATTCTTTTAAACATGCAACCATCTCCTTATCAACTCTAATTGGCTTATTAAATCACATTCTTAGGCTAATGGTGTCTAGAAATTTTCTATATGCGCTTTCTTCTTCACTAAGTTTGTATAGTATATGTTTTTTCTCTCATATTTCATTTCAATTCTGATTCAAAATCTTTTAAACATGCAACCATGTCTTTATCAACTCTAATTGGCTTATTCAATCACATTCTTAGGCTAATGGTGTTTAGAAATTTTCTATTTGCGCTTTCTTCTTCACTAAGTTTGTCTAATATGTGTTTTTGGATTCATATTCCATTTCAATTCTGATTCAAATTCTTTTAAACATGCAACCATGTCTTTATCAACTCTAATTGGCTTATTAAATCACATTCTTAGGCTAATGGTGTCTAGAAATTTTCTATATGCGCTTTCTTCTTCACTAAGTTTGTCTAATATGTGTTTTTGGATTCATATTTCATTTCACTTCTGATTCAAATTCTGTTAAACATGCAACCGTCTCCTTATCAAATCTAATTGGCTTTTTAAATTACTTTCTTAGGCTAATGGTGTTTAGAAATTTTCTATTTGAGCTTTCTCATTCACTAAGTTTGTCTTATATGTGTTTTTAGTTTCATATTTTATTTCAATTCTGATTCAAATTCTTTTAAACATGCCACCGTTTCCTTATCAACTCTAATTGGCCTATTCAATCTCATTCTTAGGCTAATGGTGTTTAGAAATTTTCTGTTTGAGCTTTCTTCTTCACTAAGTTTGTCTAATATGTGTTTTTGCTTTCATATTTCATTTTAAATTCCGATTCAAATTCTTTTAAACATGCAACCATCTCCTTATCAACTCTCATTGGCTTATTAAATCACATTCTTAGGGAAATGGTGTTTACAAATTTTCTATGACTTTTCTTCTTCACCAAGTTTGTCTAATATGTGTTTTTGGATTCATATTCCATTTCAATTCTGATTCAAATTCTTTTAAACATGCAACCATGTCTTTATCAACTCTAATTGGCTTATTAAATCACATTCTTAGGCTAATGGTCTGTACAAAATTTTCTATATGAGCTTTCCTCTTCACTAAGTTTGTCTAATATATTTTTTTGGTTTCAAATTCCATTTCAATTCTGATTCAAATTCTTTTAAACATGTAACCATCTCCTTATCAACTCTAAGTGGCTTATTCAATCTCATTCTTAGGCTAATGGTGTTTAGAAATTTTCTATTTGAGCTTTTTCTTCACTAAGTTTGTCTAATATGTGTTTTTGGTTTCATCTTTCATTTCAATTCTGAGTCAAATTCTGTTAACCATGCAACCGTCTCCTTATCAACTCTAATTGCCTTATTCAATCTCATTCTTAGGTTAATGGTGTTTAGAAATTTTCTATTTGAGCCTTTTCTTCACTAAGTTTGTCTAATATGTGTTTTTGGTTTCATATTCTATTTCAATTCCGATTCATATTCTTTTAAACATGCAACCATCTTCTTATCAACACTAATTGGCTTACTAAATCACATTCTTAAGCTAATGGTGTTTAGAAATTTTCTGTTTGAGCTTTCTTCTTCACTAAGTTTGTCTAATATGTGTTTTTGTTTTCATATTTCATTTCAATAACGATTCAAATTCTTTTAAACATGCAACCATCTCCTTATCAACTCTATTTGACTTACTAAATCACATTCTTAGGCTAATGGTCTTTAAAATTTTTCTATTTGAGTTTTCTTCTCACTAAGTTTGTCTAATATGTGTTTTGGTTTCATATTCCATTTCAATTCTGATTCAAATTCCTTAAAACATGCAACCGTCTCCTTCTCAACTCTAATTGGCTTATTCAATCTCATTCTTAGGCTAATGGTGTTTAGAAATTTTCTATTTGAGCTTTCTTCTTCACTAAGTTTGTCTAATAGGTGTTTTTTGTTTCATATACCATTTCAATTCTGATTCAAATTGTTTTGAACATGCAACCATCTCTTTATCAACCCTAATTGGATTATTAAACCACATTCTTAGGCTAATGGTGTTTAGAAATTTTCTATTTTGATCTTACTCCTTCACTAAGTTTGTCTAATATGTGTTTTTGGTTTCATATTTCATTTCAATTCTGATTCATATTCTCGTAAACATGCAACCATCACTTTATCAACTCTAATTTGCTTATTAAATCACATTCTTAGGCTAATGGTGTTTAGAAATTTTTTATTTGAGCTTTCTTATTCACTAAGTTTGTCTAATAGGTGTATTTGGTTTCATATTCCATTTCAATTCTGACTCAAATTCTTTTAAACATCCAACCATCTCCTTATCAACTCAAATTGGCTTACTAAATCACATTCTTAGGCTAATGGTGTTTAGAAATTTTTTATTTGAGCTTTCTTATTCACTTAGTTTGTCTAATATGTGTTTTTGTTTTCATATTTCATTTCAATAACGATTCAAATTCTTTTAAACACGCAACCATCTCCTTATCAACTCTAATTGACTTACTAAATCACATTCTTAGGCTAATGGTGTTTAGAAATTTTCTATTTGAGCCTTTTCTTCACTAAGTTTGTCTAATATGTGTTTTTGGTTTCATATTCTATTTCAATTCCGATTCATATTCTTTTAAACATGCAACCATCTTCTTATCAACACTAATTGACTTACTAAATCACATTCTTAGGCTAATGGTGTTTAGAAATTTTCTATTTGAGCTTTCTTCTTCACTAAGTTTGTCTAATAGGTGTTTTTGGTTTCATCTTTCATTTCAATTCTGATCCAAATTCTTTTAAACATGCAACCATCTCCATATCACCTATAATTGGCTTATTCAATCACATTCTTAGGCTAATGGTGTTTAGAAATTTTCTATAAGCGCTTTCTTCTTCAGTAAGTTTGTCTAATATGTGTTTGGTTTCATATTTCATTTCAATTCGATTCAAATTCTTTTAAACATGCAACCATATCCTTATCAACCCTAATTGGCTTACTAAATCACATTCTTAGGCTAACGGTGTTTAGAAATTTTCTATTTGAGCTTTCTTCTTCACTTAGTTTGTCTAATATGTGTTTTTGTTTTCATATTTCATTTCAATAACGATTCAAATTCTTTTAAACATGCAACCATCTCCTTATCAACTCTAATTGGCTTATTACATCACATTCTTAGACTAATGGTGTTTAGAAATTTTCTATTTGAGCTTTCTTCTTCACTAAGTTTGTCTAATATGTGTTTTTGGTTTCATATTTTATTTCAATTCTGATATAAATTCTTTCAAACATGCAACCATGTCTTTATCAACTCTAATTGGCTTATTAAATCTCATTCTTAGGCTAATGGTGTATAGAAATTTTCTATTTGAGCTTTCTTCTTCACTAAGTTTGTCTGATATGTGTTTTTGGTTTCATATTTTATTTCAATTCTGATTCAAATTCTTTTAAACATGCAACCATCTCCTTATCAACCCTAATTGGCTTACTATATCACATTCTTAGGCTAACGGTGTTTAGAAATTTTCCCTTTGACTTTTCTTCTTCACGAAGTTTGTATAATATGTGTTTTTGGTCTCATATTTCATTTCAATTCTGATTCAAATTCTTTTAAACATGCAACCATATCCTTATCAACCCTAATTTGCTTTTTCAATTTCATTCTCAGGCTAATGGTGTTTAGAAATTTTCTATTTGAGCTTTCTTCTTCAGTAAGTTTGTCTAATATATTTTTTGGTTTGATATTCCATTTTAATTATGATTCAAATTCTTTTAAGCATGCAACGATCTCTTTATCAACTCTAATTGGCTTGTTAAATCACATTCTTAGCCTAATGGTGTTTAGAAAATTTCTATATGAGCTTTCTTCTTCATTAAGCTTGTCTAATATGTGTTTTTGCTTTCATATTCCATTTCAATTATGATTCAAATTCTTTTAAACAAGCAACCATCTCTTTATCAACTCTAATTGGCTTTTTCAATCACATTCTCAGGCTATTGGTGTTTAGAAATTTTCTATTTGACCTTTCTTCTTCACTAAGTTTGTTTAATCTGTGTTTTTGGTTTCATATTTCATTTCAATTCGATTCAAATTCTTTTAAACATGCACCATCTCCTTTATCAACTCTAATTGGCTTATTAAATCACATTCTTAGGCTAATGGTGTTTAGAAATTTTCTATATGAGCTTTCTTCTTCACTAAGTTTGTCTAATATGTGTTTTTGGATTCATATTCCATTTCAATTCTGATTCAAATTCTTTTAAACATGCAACCATGTCTTTATCAACTCTAATTGGCTTATTCAATCACATTCTTAGGCTAATGGTTTTTAGAAATTTTCTATTTGAGCTTTCTTCTTCACTAAGTTTGTCTGATATGTGTTTGTGGTTTCATATTTCATTTCAATTGTGATTCAAATTCTTTTAAACATGTAACCATCTCCTTATCAACCCTAATTGGCTTACTAAATCACATTCTTAGGCTAACGGTGTTTAGAAATTTTCTCTTTGAGTTTTCTTCTTCACTAAGTTTGTCTAATATGTGTTTTTGGATTCATATTCCATTTCCATTCTGATTCAAATTCTTTTAAACATGCAACCATCTCCTTATCAACTCTAATTGGCTTATTCAATCACATTCTTAGGCTAATGGTGTTTAGAAATTTTCTATGTGAGCTTTCTTCTTCACTAAGTTTGTCTAATATGTGATTTTGGTTTCATTTTTCATTTCAATTCTGATTCAAAATCTCTTAAACATGCAACCATCTCTGATCAACTGTAATTGGCTTATTCAATCTCATTCTTAGGCTAATCTTGTTTAGAAATTTTCTATTTAAGCTTTCTTCTTCACTAACTTTGTCTAATATGTGTTTTTGGTTTCATATTCATTTCAATTGATTCAAATTCTTTTAAACATGCAACCATGTCTTTATCAACTCTAATTGGCTTATTAAATCACATTCTTAGGCTAATGGTGTTTAGAAATTTTCTATTTGAGCTTTCTTCTTCACTAAGTTTGTCTAATATGTGTTTCTGGTTTCATATTCCATTTCAATTTTGAATCAAATTCTTTTAAACATGCAACCATCTCTGATCAACTGTAATTGGCTTATTAAATCTCATTC
>JAVHNK010000146.1:0-12213 GCA_031216115.1 Senna siamea | reverse complement strand
TCAAATTCTTTTACATCTGCAACCATCATATCAACTCTAATTGGCTTACTAAATCACATTCTTAGGCTAAAGGTGTTGAGAAATTTTCTATTTGAGCTTTCTTCTTCACTAAGTTTGTCTACTAGGTGTTTTAAGTTTCATATACCATTTCTATACTGATTCAAATACTATAAAACTAGCGACCATCTCCATATCACCTCTAATTGGCTTGATTAAATCACTATTCCTAGGCTAATGGTGTTTCCCAAAATTTTCTATTTGAGGTTTTCTTCTCCCACTTAAAGTTTGTCTAATATGTGTTTTAGGTCTCAGTATTTCATTTGAATTGCTGATACAAATTCTGTTAAACATCTCTGACCCAGTCTCCTTATCAACTCTAATTGGCTTATTAAATCACATTCTTAGAGGCTAATGGTGTTTAGTATTCCTGTTTCTTACTACTATGTTTATCATGTTTTGAGTTTTCATATTCTTTAGTAATTTAATACGCTGATACCTAGCTATCACCCTCATTAGTATTACTTCAATCCCATTCTTGAGGCTGGCGGGTGTTTAGAAATTTTCTATTTGAGCTTTCTTCTTCACTAAGTTTGTCTACAATATGTGTTTTTGGTTTCACATATTTCATTTCAAATTCTGATCCAAATTCTTTTACACATGCAACCATCTCCTTATCAACTCTAATTGGCTTACTAAATCACATTCTTAGGCTAATGGTGTTTATAAATTTTCTATTTGAGCTTTCTTCTTCACTAAGTTTGTCTAATATTTGTTTTTGGTTTCATATTTCATTCCAATTCTGATTCAAATTCTTTTCAACATGCAACCATCTCCTTATCAACTCTAATTGACTTACTAAATCACATTCTTAGGCTAAAGGTGTTTAGAAATTTTCTTTTTGATCTTTCTCCTTGACTAAGTTTGTCTAATATGTGTTTTTGGTCTCATATTTCATTTCAATTCTGATTCAAATTCTGTTAAACATGCAACCGTCTCCTTATCAACTCGAATTGGCTTATTCAATCTCATTATTAGGCTAATGGTGTATTGAAATTTTCTAGTTGAGCTTTCTTCTCCACTAAGTTTGTCCTATGTTTGTTTTTGGTTTCATATTTCATTTCAATTCTGATTCAAATTCTTAAAACAGCATAACCATCTCATATCAACTCTAATGGTGGCTTACTAAATCTCATTCTTTAGGCTTAATGGTGTTTAAGACCCATTTTCTATTTGAGTTTTCTTCTTCACTCCGTATAGTTTTGTCCTAATAGGTGTATTTTGGTCTACATATTTCATTTCAATTGTCGATTCAAATTCTTTTAAACATGCAACCATCTCCTTATCAACTCCTAATTAGCTTATTCAATCTCATTCAATTAGGCTAATGGTGTTTAGAAATTTTCTATTTGAGCTTTCTTCTTCACTAAGCTTTGTCTAATTATGTGTTTTTGGTTTCATATTTCTACTTTCAATTCTGATCCAAATTCTTTTACACATGCAAGCATCTCATAGTCAATCCTTAATTGACACCAACTTTGTCTAATATGTGTTTTTGGTTTTATATTCCATTTCAATTATGAATCAAATTCTTTTAAACATACTGACCATCTCATCGACTACAATTGTGGCTTACTAGAAATCTCATTCTCCTTGAGGCAATAATGGTGTTTAGAAATTTTCTATTTGAGCTTTCTTCTTCACTAAGTTTGTCTAATAGGTGTTTTTGGTTTCATATTCCATTTCAATTCTGATTCAAATTCTTTAAAACTGGCAACCATCTCCATATCACCTTTAATTGGCTTATTCAATCACATTCTTAGGATAATGGTGTTTAGAAATTTTCTATTTGAGTTTTCTTCTCCACTAAGTTTGTCTAATATGTGTTTTTCGTCTCATATTTCATTTGAATTCTTAGAGAAATTCTTTTAAACACATGCAACCCCGTCGCCTCACTTTATCAACTCTAATTGGCTTATTCAATCTCATTCTTAGGCTAATGGTGTTTAGAAATTTTCTACTTGAGCTTTCTTCTTCACTATGTTTATCTAATAAGTGTTTTTGGTTTCATATTCCATTTCAATTCTGATTCAAATTCTTTAAAACTGGCAACCTTCTCCATATCACCTCTAATTGGCTTATTCAATCACATTCTTAGGCTAATGGTGTATAGAAATTTTCTATTTGAGCTTTCTTCTTCACTAAGTTTGTCTAATATGTGTTTTTGGTTTCATATTCCATTTCAATTCTGAATCAAATTCTTTTAAACATGCAACCATCTCCACATCAACTCTAATTGGCTTACTAAATCTCATTCTTAGGCTAATGGTGTTTAGAAATTTTCTATTTGAGCCTTTTCTTCACTAAGTTTGTCTAATATGTGTTTTTGGTTTCATATTTGATTTCAATTCTGACCCAAATTCTTTTAAACAAGCAACCATGTCCTTATCAACTCTAATTGGCTTACTAAATGTCATGCTTAGGCTAATGGTGTTTAGAAATTTTCTGTTTGAGCTTTCTTCTTCATATTTGGGAGTTTGTCTAATATGTGTTTTTGGTTTCATATTCCATTTCAATTCTGAATCAAATTCTTTTAAACATGCAACCATCTCCAGATCAACTATAATTGGCTTATTCAATCTCATTCTTAGGCTAATGGTGTTTAGAAATTTTCTATTTGAGCTTTTTCTTCTCTAAGTTTGTCTAATATGTGTTTTTGGTTTCATCTTTGATTTCAATTCTGATTCAAATTCTTTTAAACACGCAACCATCTCCTTATCAACTCAAATTGGCTTACTAAATCACATTCTTAGGCTAATGGTCTTTAAAATTTTTCTATTTGAGTTTTCTTCTCCACTAGTTTGTCTAATGTGTATTTTTGGTCTCATATTTCATTTCAATTCTGATTCAAATTCTGTTAACCATGCAAACGTCTCCTTATCAACTCTAATTGCCTTATTCAATCTCATTCTTAGGCTAATGGTGTTTAGAAATTTTTTATTTGAGCTTTCTTATTCACTAAGTTTGTCTAATATGTGTTTTTGGTTTCATATTTCATTTCAATTATGATTCAAATTCTTTTACACATGCAACCATCTTCTTATGAACTCTAATTGGCTTACTAAATCACATTCTTAGGCTAATGGTGTTTAGAAATTTTCTATTTGAGCTTTCTTCTTCACTAAGTTTGTCTAATATGTGTTTTTGGTTTCATATTCCATTTCAATTCTGAATCAAATTCTTTTAAACATGCAACCATCTCCAGATCAACTATAATTGGCTTATTCAATCTTATTCTTAGGCTAATGGTGTTTAGAAATTTTCTATTTGAGCTTTTTCGTCACTAAGTTTGTCTAATATGTGTTTTTGGTTTCATATTTCATTTCTATTCCGATTCATATTCTTTTAAACATGCAACCATCTTCTTATCAACTCTAATTGACTTACTACATCACATTCTTAGGCTAATGGTCTTTAGAAATTTTCTTTTTGAGTTTTCTTCTTCACTAAGTTTGTCTAATGTGTGTTTTTGGTCTCATATTTCATTTCAATTCTGATTCAAATTCTGTTAACCATGCAACCGTCTTTCCTTATCAACTCTAATTGGCTTATTCAATCTCATTCTTAACCTAATGGTGTTTAGAAATTTTCTATTTGAGCTTTCTTCTTCACTAAGTTTGTCTAATAGGTGTTTTTGGTTTCATATTCCATTTCAATTCTGATTCAAATTCTGTTAAACATGCAACCGTCTCCTTATCAACTCTAATTGGCTTATTCAATCTCATTCTTAGGCTAATGGTGTATAAAAAATTTTTATTTGAGTTTTCTTCTCTACTAAGTTTCTCTAATATGTGTTTTTGGTCTCATATTTCATTTCAATTCTGATACAAATTCTGTTAAACATGCAACCGTCTCCTGATCAACTCTAAATGGCCTTATTCAATGTCATTCTTAGGCTAATGGTGTTTTTAGAAATTTTCTATTTGGAGCTTTCTTCTTCACACTAAGTTTGTCTACATTATGTGTTTTTGGGTTTCATATTCCATTTCAATTGATTCAAATTCTTTTAAACAAGCAACCATGCTCCTTATCAACTCTAATGGCTTATTCAATCTCATTCTTAGAGCTTAATGGTGTTTAGAAATTTTCTATTTGAGCTTTCTTCTTCAAGCCTAAGTTTGTCTAATATGTGTTTTTGGTTTCTATTATTTCATTTCAAATTCTGATTCAAATTCACTTTTTAAACAAGCAACCATGTCTTTATCAACTCTAATTGGCTTATTCAATCACATTTTAGGCTAAAGGTGTTTAGAAATTTCCTATTTGAGCTTTCTTCTTCCCTAAGTTTGTCTAATATGTGTTTTTAATTTTATATTTCATTTCAATTCTGATTCAAATTCATTTAAACATGCAACCATCTCCTTATCAACTCCTAATTGGCTTACTAAAATCACTATTCTTAGGCTAATGGTGTTTAGAAATTTTCTATTTGAGCTTTCTTCTTCACTAAGTTTGTTCTAATATGTGTTTTTGCTTTCATATTTCATTTCAAATTAGATTCAAATTCTTTTAAACAAGCGAACCATCTCCTTATCAACTCTTAATTGGCTTACTAAATCTCATATGCTTAGGCTAATGGTGTTTAGAAATTCTTCTTGCTTTGAGCTTTCTTCTTCACTAAAGTTTGTCTAATATGTGTTTTTGGTTTCATATTTCATTTCAATTCTGAATCAAATTCTTTTTAAACATGCAACCAGTCTCCTTATCAACTCTAATTGGCTTATTCAATCTCATTCTTAGGCTAATGGTGTTTAGAAATTTTCTCATTTGCCCCAGGCTTTCTTCTTCACTAAGTCTTGTCTAATATGTGTTTTTTGGTTTCATATTTCATTTCAATTATGATTCAAATTCTTTTAAACACGCACGACCATCTCCTTATCAACTCTAATTGGCTTTACTAAATCACATTCTCTTAGGCTAATGGTATATTGAAATTTTCTAGTTGAGCTTTCTTCTCCACTAAGTTTGTCCTATGTTTGTTTTTGGTTTCATATTTCATATCAATTCTGATTCAAATTCTTTTAAACATGCAACCATCTCTTTATCAACTCTAATTGCCTTATTCAATCACATTCTTAGGCTAATGGTGTTTAGAGAAATTTTCTATTTGAGCTTTCTTCTTCACTAAGTTTGTCTAATATGTGTTTTTTGGTTTCATATTCCATTTCAATTAGAGTTCAAATTCTTTCCCAAACATGCAACCATCTCCAGATCAACTCAATTGGCTTATTCAATCACATTCTTGAGGCTAATGGTGTTTAGAAATTTTCTATTTAAGCTCTCTTCTTCACTAAGTTTGTCTAATATGTGTTTTTGGTTTCATCATTTCATTTCAATTACGAATCAAATTCTTTTAAACATGCTTTGACCATCTCCTTATCAACTCTAATTGGCTTTATTCAATGTCATTCTTAGAGCTAATGGTGTTTAGAAATTTTCTGTTTGAGCTTTCTTCTTCCCTAACTTTAACTAATATGCGTTTTTGGTTTCATATTCCATTTCCATTCTGATTCAATTTCTTTTAAACATGCTTGACCATCTCCTTATCCAACTCTAATTGGCTTACTTGGAAATCACATTCTTAGGCTTAATGGTGTTTTAGAAATTTTCTATTTGGAGCTTTCTTCTTTCAACTAGTTTGTCTAATATGTGTTTTTGGTTTCATATTTGCCATTTCAATTACGATTCAAATTCTTTTAAACATGCATGACCATCTCCTTATCAACTCTAATTGGCATTTATTCAATCTTACATTCTTAGAGCTTTAATTGTGGTGTTTAGAAATTTTCTATTTGAGCTTTTTTCTTCTACTAAGTTTGTCTAATATGTGTTTTTGGTTTCATATTTCATTTCAATTACGATTCAAAATTCTTTTTAAACATGCAGACCATCTCCTCCTTATCAACTCTAATTGGCTTACTAAATCATATTCTTAGGCTAATGGTTTAAGAAATTTTCTATTTGAATTTTCTTCTTCACTAAGTTTTCCTAATATGTGTTTTTTGATTTTAAATTTCATTTCAATTCTGATTCAAATTCTTTTAAACATTATGTGTCAACCAGTCTCCTCTTATCAAACCTCTAATTGGCTTATTCAATCACATTCTTCTAAGAGCTAATGGTGTTTAGAAATTTTCTATCTCTGAAGACTTTCTTCTACACTAAGTTTGTCTAATATGTATTTTTGGTTTCATATTTCATTTTGAATTCTGATTCAAATTCTTTTAAACATGCAGCCATCTCCTTATCAACTCTAATTGACTTACTAAATCACATTCTTAGAGCTAATGGTGTTTAGAAATTTTCTATTTGAGCTTTCTTCTTCACTAAGTTTATCTAATATGTGTTTTTGGTTTCATATTTCCATTTCAATTCTGATTCAAATTCTTTTAAACCACTTGCAACCATCTCCATATCAACTCTAATTCGCTTATTACTAAGATCTCATTCTTGAAAGACTAATGGTGTTTAGAAATTTTCTATGTTTGAGCTTTCTTCTCCACTAAGTTTGTCTAATATGTGTATTTTCTTTGGTTTCATATTTTCATTTCATTTCTGATTCAAATTCTTTTAAACATGCAACCATCTCCTTATCAACTCTAATTGGCTTATTCAATCACATATTTAGGCTAATGATGTTTAGAAATTTTCTATTTGAGCTTTCTTATTCACTAAGTTTGTCTAATATGTGTTTTTGATTTCATATTTCATTTCAATTCGATTTCAAATTCTTTTACACATGCAACCATCTCCATGATCAACTCTAATTGACTTACTAAATCACATTCTTAGTGCTAATGGTCTTTAAGAAAATTTTCTATTCTTGAGTTTCTTCTTCATAGTTTGCCTAATGTATTTTTGGTCACATATTTCATTTCAATTACGATTGAGTGCCCAACCATGCAAAGCGTCTCCTTATCAACTCACAGTGCCTTATTCAATCTCATTCTTAGGCTAATGGTGTTTTAGAAATTTTATTTAGACTTTCTTATTTCACTAAGTTTGTCTAATATGTGTTTTTGGTTTCATATTTCTACATTTCAATTAGATTACAAATTCTTTTAAACATGCAGCTATCTTCTTATGAAATCTATGTTGGCTACTAAGTACATTAACTTGGCTAATGGTGAAATTTTCTATTTGAGCTTTCTTGCACTAAATTTATTACAATAGGTGTTTGGTTTCATATACCATTTCAATTACATTTCAAATTCTTTAAGCGTGACCATCTCCTTATCCAACTCTAATTGGCTTATTAAATCTCATTCTTGAAGGCTAATGGTGTTTAGAAATTTTCTATTTGAGCTTTCTTCACTTCACCCCTAAGTTTGTCTAATATGTGTTTTTGGTTTCATATTTCATTTTCAATTCGATTCAAATTCTCTTTAAACATGCAAGCCATCTCCTTGATCAACTCTAATTGGCTTACTAAATCACATTCACTTAGGCTAATGGTGTTTAGAAATTTTTCTATTTGAGCTTTCTTCTTCACTAAGTTTGTCTAATATGTGTTTTTGGTTTCATATTTCATTTCAATAACGAGTCCAAATTTCTTTTAAACAAGCAACCATCTCCATTATCAACTCTAATTGGCTTATTCATTGATCACTATTCTTAGGCTAATGGTGTTTAGAAATTTTCTATTTTGAGCTTTCTTCTTCACTAAGTTTGTCCTAATATCATGTGTTTTTTTGGTCTTCTATATTTCATTTCAATATGATTCAAATTCTTTTTAAACATGCAACCATCTCCTTATCAACTCTAATTGGCTTACTAAAATCTCATATGCTTAGAGGCTTAATGGTGTTTGAGAAATTTTTTATTTGAGCTTTCTTCTTCAGTAAGTTTGTCTAATATGTGTTTTTAGTTTCATATTCCATTTCAATTCTGTTCAATTTCTTTTAAACATGCAACCATATCCGTATCAACTCTAATTGGCTTATTCAATCTCATTCTTAGGCTAATGGTGTTTAGAAATTTTCTATTTGAGCTTTCTTCTGCACTAAGTTTGTCTAATATGTGTTTTTTGTTTCATATTTCATTTCAATTCCGAATCAAATTCTGAGTGCATTTAAACATGCAACCATCTCCTTATCAACTCTAATTGGCTTACTAAATCACATTCTTAGGCTAAAGGTGTTTAGAAATTTTCTATTTGACTTTTCTTCTCCACTATGTTTGTCTAATATGTGTTTTTGGTCTCATATTTCATTTCAATTCTGATTCAAATTCTTTTAAACATGCAACCATCTCCTTATCAACTCTAATTGGCTTATTCAATCACATTTTTAGGCTAATGGTGTTTAGAAATTTTCTATTTGAGCTTTCTTATTCATTAAGTTTGTCTAATATGTGTTTTTGCTTTCATATTTCATCTCAATTCTGATTCAAATTCTTTTAAACACGCAACCATCTCCTTATCAACTCTAATTGACTTACTAAATCACATTCTTAGGCTAATGATCTTTAAAGTTTTTCTATTTGAGTTTTTTTCTCCACTAAATTTGTCTAATGTGTGTTTTTGGTCTCATATTTCATTTCCCCATTCTGATTCAAATTCTTTTAAACTATGCAACCATCTCCTTATCAACTCTAATTGCCTTATTCAATCACACATTCTTAGGCTACAATGGTGTTTAGAAATTTGTTATTTGAGCTTTCTTATTCACTAAGTTTGTCTAATAGGTGTTTTTGGTTTCATATTCCATTTCAATTCTGACTCAAATTCTTTTACACATGCAACCATCTTCTTATCAACTCTAATTGACTTACTAAATCACATTCTTAGGCTAATGGTCTTTAAAATTTTTCTCTTTGAGTTTTCTTCTCCACTAGTTTGCCTAATGTGTATTTTTGGTCACATATTTCATTTCAATTCTGATTCAAATTCTGTTAACCATGCAAACGTCTCCTTATCAACTCTAATTGCCTTATTCAATCTCATTCTTAGGCTAATGGTGTTTAGAAATTTTTTATTTGAGCTTTCTTATTCACTAAGTTTGTCTAATAGGTGTTTTTGGTTTCATATTCCATTTCAATTCTGACTCAAATTCTTTTACACATGCAACCATCTTCTTATGAAATCTAATTGGCTTACTAAATCACATTCTTAGGCTAATGGTGTTCAGAAATTTTCTATTTGAGCTTTCTTCTGCACTAAATTTGTCTAATAGGTGTTTTTGGTTTCATATACCATTTCAATTCTGACTCAAATTCTTTAAAACTGGCAACCATCTCCATATCACCTCTAATTGGCTTATTCAATCACATTCTTAGGCTAATGGTGTTTAGAAATTTTCTATTTGAGCTTTTTCGTCACTAAGTTTGTCTATTAGGTGTTTTTGGTTTCATATTTCATTTCAATTCTGATCCAAATTCTTTTAAACATCCAACCATCTCCTTATCAACTCTAATTGGCTTACTAAATCACATTCTTAGGCTAAAGTGTTTAGAAGTTTTCTATTTGAGCTTTCTTATTCACTTAGTTTGTCTAATATGTGTTTTTGTTTTCATATTTCATTTCAATAACGATTCAAATTCTTTTAAACATGCAACCATCTCCAGATCAACTATAATTGGCTTATTCAATCTTATTCTTAGGCTAATGGTGTTTAGAAGTTTTCTATTTGAGCTTTCTTATTCACTTAGTTTGTCTAATATGTGTTTTTGTTTTCATATTTCATTTCAATAACGATTCAAATTCTTTTAAACATGCAACCATCTCCTTATCAACTCTATTTGACTTACTAAATCACATTCTTAGGCTAATGGTCTTTAAAATTTTTCTATTTGAGTTTTCTTCTCCACTAGTTTGTCTAATAGGTGTTTTTGGTTTCATATTTCATTTCAATTCTGATCCAAATTCTTTTAAACATGCAACCATCTCCAGATCAACTCTGATTGGCTTATTCAATCTCATTCTTAGGCTAATGGTCTTTAGAAATTTTCTATTTGAGTTTTCTTCTCCATTAATTTTGTCTAATGTGTGTTTTTCGTCTCATATTTCATTTCAATTATGATACAAATTCTGTTAAACATGCAACCGTCTCCTTATCAACTCTAATTGGCTTACTAAATGTCATGCTTAGGCTAATGGTGTTTAGAAATTTTCTGTTTGAGCTTTCTTCTTCACTAAGTTTGTCTAATATGTGTTTTTGGTTTCATATTCCATTTCAATTCTGAATCAAATTCTTTTAAACATGCAACCATCTCCAGATCAACTATATTTGGCTTATTCAATCTTATTCTTAGGCTAATGGTGTTTAGAAATTTTCTATTTGAGCTTTTTCTTCTCTAAGTTTGTCTAATATGTGTTTTTGGTTTCATCTTTCATTTCAATTCTGATCCAAATTCTTTTAAACATGCAACCATCTCCTTATCAACTCTAATTGGCTTACTAAATCACATTCTTAGGCTAAAGTGTTTAGAAATTTTTTATTTGAGCTTTCTTATTCATTAAGTTTGTCTAATATGTGTTTTTGCTTTCATATTTCATCTCAATTCTGATTCAAATTCTTTTAAACACGCAACCATCTCCTTATCAACTCTAATTGACTTACTAAATCACATTACTTGAAGGCTAATGGTCTTTAGAAATTTTCGATTTTAGTTTTCTTCTCCACTAAGTTTGTCTAATGTGTGTTTTAGGACTCATATTTCATTTCAATTCTGATACAAATTGTGTTAAACATGCAACCGTCTCCTTCTCAACTCTAATTGGCTTATTCAATCTCATTCTTAGGCTAATGGTGTTTAGAAATTTTTTATTTGAGCTTTCTTATTCACTAAGTTTGTCTAATAGGTGTTTTTGGTTTCATATACTATTTCAATTCTGATTCAAATTCTTTAAAACCTGCGACCATCTCCATATCACCTCTAATTGGCTTATTCAATCACATTCTTAGGGTAATGGTGTTTAGAAATTTTCTCTTTGGAGACTTTCTTCTCCACTAAGTTTGTCTAATGTGTGTTTTTGGTTTCTATATTTCCATTTCAATTCTGAGTCAAATTCTTCAAGTTACACATGCAACCATCTCCATATCACCTCTAATTGGCTTATTCAATCACATTCTTAGGCTAATGGTGTTTAGAAATTTTTTATTTGAGCTTTCTTCTTCACTAAGTTTGTCTAATATGTGTTTTTGGTTTCATATTCCATTTCAATTCTGAATCAAATTCTTTTAAACATGCAACCATCTCCACATCAACTCTAATTGGCTTACTAAATCTCATTCTTAGGCTAATGGTGTTTAGAAATTTTCTATTTGAGCCTTTTCTTCACTAAGTTTGTCTAATATGTGTTTTGTCTTTCATATTTGATTTCAATTCTGACCCAAATTCTTTTAAACAAGCAACCATGTCCTTATCAACTCTAATTGGCTTACTAAATGTCATGCTTAGGCTAATGGTGTTTAGAAATTTTCTGTTTGAGCTTTCTTCTTCACTAAGTTTGTCTAATATGTGTTTTTGGTTTCATATTCCATTTCAATTCTGAATCAAATTCTTTTAAACATGCAACCATCTCCAGATCAACTATATTTGGCTTATTCAATCTTATTCTTAGGCTAATGGTGTTTAGAAATTTTCTATTTGAGCTTTTTCTTCTCTAAGTTTGTCTAATATGTGTTTTTGGTTTCATCTTTCATTTCAATTCTGATCCAAATTCTTTTAAACATGCAACCATCTCCTTATCAACTCTAATTGGCTTACTAAATCACATTCTTAGGCTAAAGTGTTTAGAAATTTTCTA
The DNA here is from genome assembly GCA_031216115.1 of Senna siamea. Taxonomy (NCBI): domain Eukaryota; kingdom Viridiplantae; phylum Streptophyta; class Magnoliopsida; order Fabales; family Fabaceae; genus Senna; species Senna siamea. The sequence goes on along the minus strand of JAVHNK010000146.1, from coordinate 407 downwards.
TTTGAGCTTTCTTATTCATTAAGTTTGTCTAATATGTGTTTTTGCTTTCATATTTCATCTCAATTCTGATTCAAATTCTTTTAAACACGCAACCATCTCCTTATCAACTCTAATTGACTTACTAAATCACATTCTTAGGCTAATGGTCTTTAAAATTTTTCTATTTGAGTTTTCTTCTCCACTAGTTTGCCTAATGTGTGTTTTAGGACTCATATTTCATTTCAATTCTGATACAAATTATGTTAAACATCTGCAGTGCCTCCTTATCAAACTCTAATTGGCTTTATTCAATCTCATTCTTAGGCTAATGGTGTTTAGAAATTTTCCCTACTATTCAGGCTTTTCTTCTTCACTAAGTTTGTCTAATAGGTGTGTTTTTGGTTTCATATTTCATTTCAATTCGATTC
>JAVHNK010000145.1:0-13424 GCA_031216115.1 Senna siamea | reverse complement strand
TACTTGTCAAGTCTCTCTAAAATGTGTCTTTGGACTTCTAATTCATTTTCAATTTGAAAACATTCTATTTAAGCATACATGTCGGCCAAGTATTTCTAAAATGAGTTTTGGACTTGTAATTCATTTCATTTTCAATTCTTTTTTAATTTGTTTTGAATCTCTATCCACAAGCTTTTCTTTTACTGAATTCGGGTGTCGATATGTCACTTTCCAAAATCGGTCACGATCGAAAGATCAACGAAAATGCTCTATTCATGCATACTTGTTCACCACGCCGACCCAAAATGGATTTTCAATTTGAAATTTCATTCCAATTCCGATTCCTCTTGTTTTGAATGTCCTTCCCAAACTCTACAGCTCTAATTAGGTTGTTAATTCACATTCCTGGGCCAAAGATTAAGAAAACATTCTATTGAAGCATACTTGTCCGCTAAGTCTCTCTAAAATGTGTTTTGGACTTCTAATTCCATTTCAATTCTGATTCAATTTGTTTTGAATCTCTATCCGTAGCTTTTCTTACTCGAATTGGCATGATAGGTCACTTTCTAAGATTGACGATCAACGAAAATGCTCTACTTATGCTTACTTGGTCACCAGGTCTACCCAAAATGGGTTTTCAATTTTAAATTTCATTCAAATTCTGATTCCACTTGTTTCGAATGTCCTTCCCAAATTCTACAACTCTAATTATGATGTCAATTCACATTCCTAGGCCAAAGATGAAGAAAACATTCTGTTAAAGATTACTTGTCAGCCAAGTCTCTCTAAAATGTGTTTTGGACTTCTAATTCATTTTTAATTATGATTCAATTTGTTTTGAATCGCTATCCGTAACTTTTCTTACTCGAATTGGCATGATAGGTCACTTTCGAAGATTAACGATCAACGAAAATGTCCTATTCATGCTTACTTGCTCACCAAGTCTACATAAAATAGGTTTTCAATTTTAAATTCATTCCAATTCCAATTCCACTTGTTTCGAATGTCCTTCTCAAATTTTCTAGCTCTAATTGGGATGTTAATTCATGCTTTAAACCAAAGATGAAGAAAACGTTCTATTTAAGCATACTTGTCAGCCAAGTCTCTCTAAAATGTGTTTTGGACTTCTAATTCCGTTTCAATTCTAATTCAATTTGTTTTGAATCTCTATCCTAGCTTTTCCTACTCGAATTGGCATGATAGGTGACTTTCCAAGATTGGGGATCAACGAAAATGACCTATTCATGCTTACTTGTTCACCAAGTCTACACAAAATGGGTTTTCAATTTTAAATTTCATTCCAATTCCGATTCCACTTGTTTCGAATGTCCTTCCCAAATTCTAGCTCTAATTAGGTTGTTAATTCACATTCTTAAACCAAAGATGAAGAAAATATTCTATTGAAGCTTACTTGTCTGCCAAGTCTCTCTAAAATGTCTTTTGGACTTCTAATTCGTTTTCAATTCTGATTCAATTTGTTTTGAATCTCTATCCTAGCTTTTCTTACTCGAATTGGCATGATAGGTCACTTTCCAAGATTGATGATAAACAAAAGTGCTCTATTAATGCTTACTTTTTTCACCAAGTCTACCCAAAATCGGTTTTCAATTTTCAATTTCATTCCAATTCTGATTCTACTTGTTTCAATTGTCCTTAGAAAATTCTATAGCTCTAATTAGGATGTTAATTCAAATTTTTAAACCAAAGATGAAGAAAACGTTCTATTTAAGCATACTTGTCAGCCAAGTCTCTCTAAAATGTGTTTTGGACTTCTAATTCATTTTCAATTTTGATTCAATTTGTTTTTATTCTCTATCCATAGCTTTTCTTACTCGAATTGGCATGATAGGTCACTTTCCAAGATTGACGATCAACGAAAATGCTCTATTCATGCATACTTGGTCACCAAGTTTACCCAAAATGGTTTTACATTTTTAAATTTCATTCCAATTTCGGTTCCGCTTGTTTCAAATGTCCTTACCAAATTCTCTAGCTCTAATTAGGATGTTAATTCACATTCTTGGGCCAAAGATTAAGAAAACATTCTATTTAAGCTTACTTGTCTGCCAAGTCTCTCTAAAATGTGTTTTGGACTTCAAATTCGATTTCAATTCTGATTCAGTTTCTTTTGAATCTCTATCTATAGCGTTTATTACTCGAATTGGCATGATCGGTCACTTTCTAAGATTTACGATCATCGAGAATGATCAATTCATGCTTACTTGTTCAACAAGTCTACCCAAAATGGGTTTTCAATTTTACATTTCATTCCATTTCCAATTCAACTTGTTTCGAATGTCCTTCTCAAATTTTCTAGCTCTAATTAGGATGTTAATTAACATTCTTAAACCAAAGATAAAGAAAACATTCTATTTAAGCTTACTTGTCCGCCAAGTCTCTCTAAAATGTGTTTTGGACTTCTAATTCGTTTTCAATGCTGATTCAATTTGTTTTGAATCTCTATCCGTAGCTTTTCTTACTCAAATTGGCATGATAGGTCACTTTTCAAGATTGACGATCGCCGAAAATGCTCTACTTATGCTTACTTGGTCACCAAGTCTACCCAAACTGGGCTTTCAATTTTAAATTTCATTCCAATTCTGATTCCACTTGTTTTGAATGTCCTTCCCTAACTCTACAGCTCTAATTAGGATGTTAATTCACATTCTTAAAACAAAGATAAAGAAAACATTCTATTTAAGCTTACTTGTCCGCCAAGTCTCTCTAAAATGTGTTTTGGACTTCTAATTCATTTTTAATTATGATTCAATTTGTTTTGAATCGCTATCCGTAACTTTTCTTACTCGAATTGGCATGATAGGTCACTTTCGAAGATTAACGATCAACGAAAATGCTCTATTCATGCTTACTTGGTCACCAAGTCTACCCAAAATGGGTTTTCAATTTTAAATTTCATTCAAATTCTAATTCGACTTGTTTCGAATATCCTTCCCAAATTTTCTAGCTCTAAGTGGGATGTTAATTCACATTCTTAAACCAAAGATGAAGAAAACGTTCTATTTAAGCATACTTGTCTGCCAAGTCTCTCTAAAATGTGTTTTGGACTTCTAATTCGTTTTCAATTCTGATTCAATTTGTTTTGAATCTCTATCCTAGCTTTTCTTACTCGAATTGGCATGATAGGTCACTTTCCAAGATTGACGATCAACGAAAATGCTCTATTCATGCTTACTTGTTCACCAAGTCTACACAAAATGGGTTTTCAATTTTAAATTTCATTCCAATTCCAATTCCACTTGTTTCGAATGTCCTTCCCAGACTCTCTAGCTCTAATTAGGATGTTAATTCACATTCTGAAACCAAAGATGAAGAAAACATTCTATTGAAGCTTACTTGTCAGCCAAGTCTCTCTAAAATGTGTTTTGGACTTCTAATTTTGTTTCAATTTTGATTCAATTTGTTTCTAATCTCTATCCGTAGCTTTTCTTACTCGAATTGGCATGATAGGTCACTTTCCAAGATTGATGATCAACGAAAATGCTCTATTCAAACTTACTTGTTCACCAAGTCTACCCAAAATGGGTTTTCAATTTTAAATTTCATTCCAATTCCGATTCCACTTGTTTCAATTGTCCTTACCAAATTCTCTAGCTCTAATTAGGATGTTAATTCACATTCTTAAACCAAAGATGAAGAAAACATTCTATTGAAGCATACTTGTCTGCTAAGTCTCTCTAAAATGTGTTTTGGACTTCTAATTCGTTTTCAATTCTGATTCAATTTGTTTTGAATCTCTATCCTAGCTTTTCTTACTCGAATTGGCATGATAGGTCACTTTCCAAGATTGACGATCAACGAAAATGACCTATTCATGCTTACTTGTTCACCAAGTCTACACAAAATGGGTTTTCAATTTTAAATTTCATTCCAATTCCAATTCCACCTGTTTCGAATGTCCTTCCCATATTTTTTAGTTCTAATTAGAATGTTAATTCATATTCCTGGCCAAAGATGAAGAAAATATTCTATTGAAGCTTACTTGTCTGCCAAGTCTCTCTAAAATGTCTTTTGGACTTCTAATTCGTTTTCAATTCTGATTCAATTTGTTTTGAATCTCTATCCTAGCTTTTCTTACTCGAATTGGCATGATAGGTCACTTTCCAAGATTGACGATCAACGAAAATGCTCTATTCATGCTTACTTGTTCACCAAGTCTACCCAAAATGGGTTTTCAATTTTAAATTTCATTCCAATTCTGATTCCACTTGTTTCGAATGTCCTTGCCAAATTCTCTAGCTCTAATTAGGATGTTAATTAACATTCTTAAACCAAAGATAAAGAAAACATTCTATTTAAGCTTACTTGTCCGCCAAGTCTCTCTAAAATGTGTTTTGGACTTCTAATTCGTTTTCAATTCTGATTCAATTTGTTTTGAATCTCTATCCTAGCTTTTCTTACTCGAATTGGCATGATAGGTCACTTTCCAAGATTGACGATCAACGAAAATGCTCTATTCATGCTTACTTGTTCACCAAGTCTACCCAAAATGGGTTTTCAATTTTAAATTTCATTCCAATTCCAATTCCACTTGTTTCAAATGTCCTTCCCAAATTTTCTAGCTCTAATTGGGATGTTAATTCATATTCCTTACCCAAAGATGAAGAAAACATTCTATTTATGCTTACTTGTCCACCTACTCTCTCTAAAATGTGTTTTGGACTTCTAATTCCATTTCAATTCTGATTCAATTTGTTTTTAATCTCTACCCGTAGCTTTTCTTACTCGAATTGGCATGATCGCTCACTTTCTAAGATTGACGATCATCGAGAATGCTCAATTCATGCTTACTTGTTCACCAAGTCTACCCAAAATGGGTTTTCAATTTTAAATTTCATTCCAATTCCAATTCCACTTGTTTCGAATGTCCTTCCCAAATTTTCTAGCTCTAATTAGGATGTTAATTCATATTCCTTTTCCAAAGATGAAGAAAACGTTCTATTTAAGCATACTTGTCAGCCAAGTCTCTCTAAAATGTGTTTTGGACTTCTAATTCATTTTCAATTCTGATTCAATTTGTTTTTATTCTCTATCCATAGCTTTTCTTACTCGAATTGGCATGATAGGTCACTTTCCAAGATTGACGATCAACGAAAATGCTCTATTCATGCTTACTTGTTCACCAAGTCTACCCAAAATGGGTTTTCAATTTTAAATTTCATTCCAATTCTGATTCCACTTGTTTCAATTGTCCTTACCAAATTCTCTAGCTCTAATTAGGATGTTAATTCACATTCCTGGGCCAAAGATGAAGAAAACATTCTATTGAAGATTACTTGTTAGCCAAGTCTCTCTAAAATGTGTTTTGGACTTCTAATTCGTTTTCAATTATGATTCTATTTGTTTTGAATCTCTATCCGTAGCTTTTCTTACTCGAATTGGCATGATAGGTCACTTTCCAAGATTGACGATCAACGAAAATGCTCTATTCATGCTTACTTGTTCACCAAGTCTACCCAAAATGGGTTTTCGATTTGAAATTTCATTCCAATTCCGATTCCACTAGTTTCAATTGTCCTTACCAAATTTTCTAGCTCTAATTAGGATATTAATTCACATTCTTAAACCAAAGATAAAGAAAACATTCTATTGAAGCATACTTGTCTGCTAAGTCTCTATAAAATGTGTTCTGGACTTCTAATTCCTTTTCAATTCTGATTCAATTTGTTTTTATTCTCTATCCGTAGCTTTTATTACTCGAATTGGCATGATAGGTCACTTTCCAAGTTTGACGATCACTGAAAATGCTCTATTCATGCTTACTTGTTCACCAACTCTACACAAAATGCATTTTCAATTTTAAATTTCATTCCAACTCCAATTCCACTTGTTTCGAATGTCCTTCCCAAATTTTCTAGCTCTAATTGGGATGTTAATTCACATTCTTAAACCAAAGATGAAGAAAACATTCTATTTAAGCTTACTTGTCAGCCAAGTCTCTCTAAAATGTGTTTTGGACTTCTAATTCCTTTTCAATTCTGATTCAATTTGTTTTGAATCTCTATCCGTAGCTTTCTTACTCGAATTGGCATGATAGGTCACTTTCCAAGATTGACGATCAACGAAAATGCTCTATTCATGCTTACTTGGTCACCAAGTCTACCCAAAATGGGTTTTCAATTTTAAATTTCATTCCAATTCCAATTCCACTTGTTTCGAATGTCCTTCCCAAATTTTCTAGCTCTAATTGGGATGTTAATTCATATTCCTTGCCCAAAGATGAAGAAAACGTTCTATTGAAGCTTACTTGTCAGCCAAGTCTCTCTAAAATGTGTTTTGGACTTCTAATTCATTTTCAATTCTGATTCAATTTGTTTTGAATCTCTATCCGTAGCTTTTCTTACTCGAATTGGCATGATAGGTCACTTTCCAAGATTGACGATCAACGAAAATGCTCTATTCATGCTTACTTGTTCACCAAGTCTACCCAAAATGGGTTTTCAATTTTAAATTTCATTCCAATTCCGATTCCACTTGTTTCAATTGTCCTTACCAAATTCTCTAGCTCTAATTAGGATGTTAATTCACATTCTTAAACCAAAGATGAAGAAAACATTCTATTTAAGCTTACTTGTCCGCCAAGTCTCTCTAAAATGTGTTTTGGACTTCTAATTCTGTTTCAATTTTGATTTAATTTGTTTTGAATCTCTATCCTAGCTTTTCTTACTCGAATTGGCATGATAGGTCACTTTCCAAGATTGACGAGAGACGAAAATGCTCTATTCATGCTTACTTGGTCACCAAGTCTACCCAAAATGGGTTTTCAATTTTAAATTTCATTCCAATTCCGATTCCACTTGTTTCGAATGTCCTTCCCAAATTTTCTAGCTCTAATTAGGATGTTAATTCATATTCCTGAACCAAAGATTAAGAAAACATTCTATTTAAGCTTACTTGTCAGCCAAGTCTCTCTAAAATGTGTTTTGGACTTCTAATTCATTTTCAATTCTGATTCAATTTGTTTTGAATCTCTATCCTAGCTTTTCTTACTCGAATTGGCATGATAGGTCACTTTCCAAGATTGACGATCAACGAAAATGCTCTATTCATGCTTACTTGTTCACCAAGTCTACCCAAAATGGGTATTCAAATTTAAATTTCATTCCAATTCGAATTCCACTTGTTTCAAATGTCCTTCCCAAATTTTCTAGCTCTAATTGGGTTGTTAATTCATATTCCTTACCCAATAATCAAGAAAACATTCTATTTAAGCATAATTGTCAGCCAAGTCTCTCTGAAATGTGTTTTGGACTTCTAATTCCTTTTCAATTCCGATTCAATTTGTTTTTATTCTCTATCCGTACCTTTTCTTACTCGAATTGGCATGATCGCTCACTTTCTAAGATTGACGATCATCGAGAATGCTCTATTCATGCTTACTTGTTCACCAAGTCTACCCAAAATGGGTATTCAATTTTAAATTTTAAACAAATTCCGTTTCCTCCTGTTTCAATTGTCCTTACCAAATTCTCTAGCTCTAATTGGGATGTTAATTCACATTCTTATACCAATGATAAAGAAAACATTCTATTTAAGCTTACTTGTCCGCCAAGTCTCTCTAAAATGTGTTTTGGACTTCTAATTCGTTTTCAATTCTGATTCAGTTTGTTTTGAATCTCTATCCTAGCTTTTCTTACTTGAATTGGCATGATAGGTCACTTTCCAAGATTTTCGATCAACGAAAATGACCTATTCATGCTTACTTGTTCACCAAGTCTACACAAAATGGGTTTTCAATTTTAAATTTCATTCCAATTCCAATTCCACCTGTTTCGAATGTCCTTCCCATATTTTTTAGTTCTAATTAGAATGTTAATTCATATTCCTGGCCAAAGATGAAGAAAACGTTCTATTTAAGTATGCTTGCCCGCCAAGTGTCTCTAAAATGTGTTTTGGACTTCTAATTCATTTTCAATTTTGATTCAATTTGTTTTTATTCTCTATCCTAGCTTTTCTTACTTGAATTGGCATGATAGGTCACTTTCCAAGATTGTCGATCAACGAAAATGCTCTATTCATGCTTACTTGTTCACCAAGTCTACCCAAAATGGGTTTTCAATTTTAAATTTCATTCCAATTCAATTATACTTGTTTTGAATATCCTTCCTAAATTTTCTAGCTCTAATTAGGATGTTAATTCACATTCTTAAACCAAAGAGGAAGAAAACATTCTATTTAAGCTTACCTGTCCGCCAAGTCTATCTAAAATGTGTTTTGGACTTCTAATTCGTTTTCAATGCTGATTCAATTTGTTTTGAATCTCTATCTTAGCTTTTCTTACTTGAATTGGCATGATAGGTCACTTTCAAGATTGACGATCAACGAAAATGCTCTATTCATGCTTACTTGGTCACCAAGTCTACCCAAAATGGGTTTTCAATTTTAAATTTCATTCCAATTCTGATTCCACTTGTTTCGAATGTCCTTCCCAAATTCTACAGCTCTAATTAGGATGTTAATTCACATTCTTGGGCCAAAGATTAAGAAAACATTCTATTGAAGCTTACTTGTCAGCCAAGTCTCTCTAAAATGTGTTTTGGACTTCAAATTCATTTTCAATTCTGATTCAATTTGTTTTTAATCTCTATCCATAGCTTTTATTACTCGAATTGGCATGATAGGTCACTTTCCAAGATTGACGATCAACGAAAATGACCTATTCATGCTTACTTGTTCACCAAGTCTACACAAAATGGGTTTTCAATTTTAAATTTCATTCCAATTCCAATTCCACTTGTTTTGAATGTCCTGACCAAATTCTCTAGCTCTAATTAGGATGTTAATTCACGTTTTAAACCAAAGATGAAGAAAACATTCTATTTAAGCTTACTTGTCTGCTAAGTCTCTCTAAAATGTGTTTTGGACTTCTAATTCATTTTCAATTCTGATTCAATTTGTTTTTAATCTCTATCCGTAGCTTTTCTTACTCGAATTGGCATGATAGGTCACTTTCCAAGATTGACGATCAACGAAAATGCTCTATTCATGCTTACTTGGTCACCAAGTCTACCAAAATGGGTTTTCAATTTTAAATTTCATTCCAATTCTGATTCCACTTGTTTCAATTGTCCTTACCAAATTCTCTAGCTCTAATTAGGATGTTAATTCACATTCTTAAACCAAAGATGAAGAAAACATTCTATTGAAGCATACTTGTCCGCTAAGTCTCTCTAAAATGTGTTTTGGACTTCTAATTCGTTTTCAATTCTGATTCAATTTGTTTTGAATCTCTATCCTAGCTTTTCTTACTCGAATTGGCATGATAGGTCACTTTCCAAGATTGACGATCAACGAAAATGCTCTATTCATGCTTACTTGTTCACCAAGTCTACCCAAAATGGGTTTTCAATTTTAAATTTCATTCCAATTCCAATTCCACTTGTTTCGAATGTCCTTCCCAAATTTTCTAGCTCTAATTAGGATGTTAATTCATATTCCTGGGCCAAAGATGAAGAAAACGTTCTATTTAAGCATACTTGTCGGCCAAGTCTCTCTAAAATGTGTTTTGGACTTCTAATTCCGTTTCAATTCTGATTCAATTTGTTTTGAATCTCTATCCGTAGCTTTTCTTACTCGAATTGGCATGATAGGTCACTTTCCAAGATTGACGATCAACGAAAATGCTCTATTCATGCTTACTTGGTCACCAAGTCTACCCAAAATGGGTTTTCAATTTTAAATTTCATTCCAATTCCAATTCCACTTGTTTCGAATGTCCTTCCCAAATTCTACAGCTCTAATTAGGATGTTAATTCACATTCTTGGGCCAAAGATTAAGAAAACATTCTATTGAAGCTTACTTGTTAGCCAAGTCTCTCTAAAATGTGTTTTGGACTTCTAATTCATTTTCAATTCTGATTCAATTTGTTTTGAATCTCTATCCGTAGCTTTTCTTACTCGAATTGGCATGATAGGTCACTTTCCAAGATTGACGATCAACGAAAATGCTCTATTCATGCTTACTTGTTCACCAAGTCTACCCAAAATGGGTTTTCAATTTTAAATTTCATTCCAATTCCGATTCCACTTGTTTCAATTGTCCTTACCAATTTATCTAGCTCTAATTAGGATGTTAATTCACATTCTTAAACCAAAGATGAAGAAAACGTTCTATTTAAGCATACTTGTCAGCCAAGTCTCTCTAAAATGTGTTTTGGACTTCTAATTCATTTTCAATTCTGATTAAATTTGTTTTTAATCTCTATCCGTAGCTTTTCTTACTCGAATTGGCATGATAGGTCACTTTCCAAGATTGACGATCAACGAAAATGCTCTATTCATGCTTACTTGTTCACCAAGTCTACACAAAATGGGTTTTCAATTTTAAATTTCATTCCAATTCCAATTCCACTTGTTTTGAATGTCCTTCCCAAATTTTCTAGCTCTAATTAGGATGTTAATTCATATTCCTGGGCCAAAGATGAAGAAAACGTTCTATTTAAGCATACTTGTCAGCCAAGTCTCTCTAAAATGTGTTTTGGACTTCTAATTCATTTTCAATTTTGATTCAATTTTTTTTATTCTCTATCCGTAGCTTTTCTTACTCGAATTGGCATGATAGGTCACTTTCCAAGATTGACGATCAACGAAAATGCTCTATTCATGCTTACTTGTTCACCAAGTCTACCCAAAATGGGTTTTCAATTTTAAATTTCATTCCAATTCCGATTCCACTTGTTTCGAATGTCCTTCCCAAATTCTACAGCTCTAATTAGGATGTTAATTCACATTCTTGGGCCAAAGATGAAGAAAACATTCTATTTAAGCTTACTTGTCCGCCAAGTCTCTCTAAAATGTGTTTTGGACTTCTAATTCGTTTTCAATTCTGATTCAATTTGTTTTGAATCTCTATCCGTAGCTTTTCTTACTCGAATTGGCATGATAGGTCACTTTCCAAGATTGACGATCAACGAAAATGCTCTATTCATGCTTACTTGTTCACCAAGTCTACCCAAAATGGCTTTTCAATTTTAAATTTCATTCCAATTCTGATTCGACTTGTTTCGAATGTCCTTCCCAAATTCTACAACTCTAATTATGATGTCAATTCACATTCCTGGGCCAAAGATGAAGACAAGGTTCTATTTAAGCATACTTGTCGGCCAAGTCTCTCTAAAATGTGTTTTGGACTTCTAATTCCGTTTCAATTCTGATTCAATTTGTTTTGAATCTCTATCCGTAGCTTTTCTTACTCGAATTGGCATGATAGGTCACTTTCCAAGATTGACGATCAACGAAAATGCTCTATTCATGCTTACTTGTTCACCAAGTCTACACAAAATGGGTTTTCAATTTTAAATTTCATTCCAATTCCAATTCCACTTGTTTCGAATGTCCTTCCCAAATTCTACAGCTCTAATTAGGATGTTAATTCACATTCTTAAACCAAAGATGAAGAAAACATTCTATTTAAGCATACTTGTCAGCCAAGTCTCTCTAAAATGTGTTTTGGACTTCTAATTCGTTTTCAATTCTGATTCAATTTGTTTTGAATCTCTATCCGTAGCTTTTCTTACTCGAATTGGCATGATAGGTCACTTTCCAAGATTGACGATCAACGAAAATGCTCTATTCATGCTTACTTGTTCACCAAGTCTACCCAAAATGGGTTTTCAATTTTAAATTTCATTCCAATTCCAATTCCACTTGTTTTGAATGTCCTTCCCAAATTTTCTAGCTCTAATTAGGATGTTAATTCATATTCCTGGGCCAAAGATTAAGAAAACATTCTATTTAAGCTTACTTGTCAGCCAAGTCTCTCTAAAATGTGTTTTGGACTTCTAATTCATTTTCAATTCTGATTCAATTTGTTTTTAATCTCTACCCGTAGCTTTTCTTACTCGAATTGGCATGATAGGTCACTTTCCAAGATTGACGATCAACGAAAATGCTCTATTCATGCTTACTTGGTCACCAAGTCTACCCAAAATGGGTTTTCAATTTTAAATTTCATTCCAATTCCGATTCCACTTGTTTCGAATGTCCTTCCCAGACTCTCTAGCTCTAATTAGGATGTTAATTCACATTCTTAAACCAAAGATAAAGAAAACATTCTATTTAAGCTTACTTGTCCGCCAAGTCTCTCTAAAATGTGTTTTGGACTTCTAATTGGATTTCAATTCTGATTCAGTTTGTTTTGAATCTCTATCCATAGCTTTTCTTACTCGAATTGGCATGATAGGTCACTTTCCAAGATTGACGATCAACGAAAATGCTCTATTCATGCTTACTTGGTCACCAAGTCTACACAAAATGGTTTTACAATTTTAAATTTCATTCCAATTTCGATTCCGCTTGTTTCAAATGTCCTTACCAAATTCTCTAGCTCTAATTAGGATGTTAATTCATATTCCTGGTCCAATGATGAAGAAAACATTCTATTTAAGCTTACTTGTCTGCCAAGTCTCTCTAAAATGTGTTTTGGACTTCTAATTCGTTTTCAATTATGATTTAATTTGTTTTGAATCTCTACCCGTAGCTTTTCTTACTCGAATTGGCATGATAGGTCACTTTCCAATATTGACAATCAACGAAAATGCTCTATTCATGCTTACTTGGTCACCAAGTCTACCCAAAATGGGCCTTCAATTTTAAATTTCATTCCAATTCCGATTCTAATTGTTTCAATTGTCCTTACCAAATTCTCTAGCTCTAATTAGGATGTTAATTCAAATTCTTAAACCAAAGATAAAGAAAACATTCTATTTAAGCTTACTTGTCCACTAAGTCTCTCTAAAATGTGTGTTGGACTTCTAATTGGATTTCAATTCTGATTAAATTCTTTTCAATCTCTATCTGTAGCTTTTGTTACTCAAATTGGCATGATAGGTCACTTTCCAAGATGGACGATCAACAAAAATGCTCTATTCATGCTTACTTGTTCACCAAGTCTACACAAATGGGTTTTCAATATTAAATTTCATTCCAATTCCAATTCCACTTGTTTCAAATGTCCTTCCCAAATTTTCTAGCTCTAATTGGGATGTTAATTCATATTCCTTACCCAAAGATGAAGAAAACGTTCGATTTAAGCATACTTGTCAGCCAAATCTCTCTAAAATGTGTTTTGGACTTCTAATTCCGTTTCAGTTCTGATTTAATTTGTTTTGAATCTCTACCCGTAGCTTTTCTTACTCGAATTGGCATGATAGGTCACTTTCCAAGATGGACGATAATTGAAAATGCTCTATTCATGCTTACTTGTCACCAAGTCTACCCAAAATGGGTTCTCAGTTTTCAATTTCTTTCCAATTCCGATTCCACTTGTTTCAGTTGTCATTAACAAATTCTCTAGCTCTAATTAGGATGTTAATTCACATTCTTAAACCAAAGATGAAGAGAACGTTCTATTTAAGCATACTTGTCTTTCAAGTCCCTCTAAAATGTGTTTTGGACTTCTAATTCAGTTTCAATTCTGATTCAATTTG
>JAVHNK010000144.1:0-13666 GCA_031216115.1 Senna siamea | reverse complement strand
AGTAAAGCTCGAAATGAGAATGTAAATAGATTATCTTGGAATGAACATGTATATTAGAATTAGTTCTGTTGTTGGAGGAGAATTAAAATCCTTCAGTTCTCAAATGAAAAGAGATATTAAGTTAAATCACATCTTATAGAGTGTTAGTTATTAAGTATGCTCAGGCTAGAGCACGTTTTTAGGCTCACCTTTTGCCAAATGAATGAGATTTAACAGGCATATTAGACTTATAAATGTGATGGTAGGAGATTTGAACCAATTTGAATCACGATCGAAGCAGGATATGCAGTTTAATAAACTTCTTAAAGAAACTTAATGAGTAAGTAAGCTTAAATAGAACATTTTTTTCTCCCCTTTGGTAAATGAATGAGATTTAGCAAGCATATTAGACATATAAAAATGATGGTATGAGATTTCAACTAAATTGAATCACAATTAAAGAAGGATATGTACTTCAATACTCTTCTTACAGAAACTTAGTGAGTAAGTAAACTCAAATAGAATGTCGTCATCGATTACTCTCCATGGAATAACATTGAGCAGGTATATTAGATTTAGTTATGTTGTAGGAGGAGAATTAAAATCCTTTGATTCACAAATGAAATGAGATATTAAGTAAAATCACATCTTATAGAGTGTTGGTTATCAAGTAAGCTCAAATAGAACGTTTTTTCTCACCTTTCGCAAATGAATGAGATTTAACAAGCATATTAGACTTATAAAAGTGATGGTAGGAGATTTCAACCAATTTGAATCTCAATTAAATCAGGATATGTAGTTCGATGCAACTTACTCGAAGAAACTTAATGAATCAAGTAAGCTCAAATAGAACATGTTTTCATCGATTGAAATCTCAGTGAAATGAGATTTAACAATGCATATTAAAATTAGTTAGGGAGTGATGGAGGAGAAATTTGAATCAATTTGAGTTCTAAATAGAAAGAAGGATATGTAGTTCAAATCACATCTTATAAGAAGTGTTGGTTAGCAAGTGAAAGAAACTTTCAAAATAGAGCATTTTTTCCTCACCTTTACGCAAATGACTGAGATTTGACAAGCATATTAGGCTTATAAAACTGATTGTAGGAGATTTCAACCAATTTGAATCACAATTGAAGCACGAGGATATGTCAGTTCAATACTCTTCTTACGAAACTTAGTGAGTGAGGTAAGCTCCAAAAATATAGAATGTAAACACAATTGTAGTCTGGAGTCACCTGATTTAGAGTCTATTGAATAAGATTGAACATGTATCCATTACAGATGAATTAGCTTTATATTTGTTGGAGGAGAAATTAAAATCTTTGAGGTTTCACTAAATGAAACTGAGATATTAGATTAAAATCACATCTTGAGAAATGTTAGTTAGCAAATGAAAGCTCCAAATACGAATGTTTTTTCTCACTTCTTCAGCCAATGAATGAGATTGAACAAGCATATTAGACTTATAAAAGTGATGGTAGGAGGTCTGTTAATTTGAATCACGATCAGTAGTATATGTAGTTCAATCACACTTCTCAGAAAAGAAACTTGAGCAGCTCAAATTGAATATCGTTTTTCTCACCTTTTAAGCAAATGGTAATGAAGATTTAGCGAAGCATATTAGACTTATAAAATATATTGAAGTAGGAGATTTCAACCAATTTGAATCCACAATCAAAGCGGGGATATGTAGTTCAATACACTTCTTCAAAGAAACTTAATGAGGTAAGTAGCTCGAGAATAGAACATCTTTTTTCTCCCACTTTGGTAAATGAATGAGATTGAAACAAGCATATTAGACTTATAAAAGTGATGGTAGGAGAATTTCAACCAATTTGAATCCACAATTGAAGAAGGATATGTAGTTAATACATCTTCCCAGAAACTTAGTGAGTAAATAAACTCAAATAGAATGTAGTCATAGGTCTCTCAGTAAATAAGATTGAACATGTATATTAAACTTGGTTATGTTGTTGGAGGAGAAATTAAGAATCAACTCAGTTAAATAGAAATAAGTTATGTAAGTTAAAATCACATCATATAAAAATGTTAGTTAGCAAGTAAAGCTCAAATAAAGCGCTTTTTCTCCACCTTGTAGCAAATGAATGGGAGTTTATCAAGTCATATTAGACTTCTAAAAAGTGATGGTAGGAGATTTCAACCAATTTGAATCACAATTGAAGAAGGATATGTAGTTCAATACACTTTAACTTAAAGAAACTTAGTGAGTAAAGCTTAAGCTCGAATAGAATGTAGTCATAGATTAGTCTCGAGGAGTCAGACCAAGATTGAACAGGTCCATTAGAATTAGTTATGTTGTTGGTAGGAGAATTAAATCCTTGGGTTCACAAATGAAATAGAGATATTAAGTTAAAATCACATCTTATAAGTGTTGGTTGTACCAAGTAGCTCAAATAGAACCACGTTTTCTCTACCTATAGCAAATGAATGAGATTTAACAAGCATATTAGACTTATAAAAGTGATGGTAGGAGAATTTCCAACCAATTTGAATCTCGATGAGCGAGGACTCTCGGTGATTAAATATGCTTCTTAAGGAAATAGAATAAACAATGCTTTCAAATCGAACATTTAGTCTCACCTTTGGTAAATAAATGAGATTTAACAAGGTCATATTAGAATTATAGTTATGTGATGGTAGGAGATTTCAACTATCCTTTGAATTAGCAAATTAAATGAGCATATTAAGTTAAAATGCATCTTACAGAAACTTAGTGTAGAGTTGTCCAGAAGTGAAGCTTCAACCTAGAACTTTGATATTAGTCACCTGGAGGTCTACTTAATGGAATGAGATTTAACAAGCATTATTAGAATTATAAAAGTTGATGGTAGGAGAATTTGAATCGCCAATTTGAATCCACAAATGAAATGCAGGATACTTAGTTCAATACACTTCTTATAGAAACTTTGTTGACAAGTAAGCTCAAATAGAACACGTTTTTTCTCACCCGGTTAGCAAAGTGAATGAATTTAGACAAGCATATTAGACTTATAAAAGTGATGGTAAGGAGATTTCAACCAATTTGAATCACAATGATCGAAGCGAGGATATGTAGTTGATTACACTTCTTCAAAAGAAACTTTAATGAACAAAGTAAGCTTTCAAACTAGAGCATTTTTCTCGACTTTAGTAAATGAATGAGATTTAACAAGCATATTAGACTTATAAAACTGATGAGTATGGAGATTTCAACCAATTTGAATCACAATTGAAAGCGAGGATATGTAGTTCCAATCTCTTCTTCATGAAAAACTTAGTGAGTAAGTAAAGCTCCAAATAGAATATATGAGTCATCGATTAGTCTGGATTGAATAAGATTGAACAGGTATATTAGAAATTAGTTATGTTGTTGGAGGAGAATTAAAAGTCCTTTTCGGTTCCACAAATGAAATGAGAGATTAAGTTAAAATCACATCATATGAGAGTGTTGGTTAGCAAGTAAAGCTCAAATAGAACGTTTTTTCTCTCTGTATTTGCAAATGAATGAGATTGAACAAACATAGCTAGACTTATAAAAGTGATGGTAAGAGAGATTTGATCCAATTTGAATCACAATCGAAGCGAGGATATGTAGTTCAATACACTTCTCAAAGGAAACTTAGTGAAGTAAATGGCTGAAATAGAATGTCTTTCTCACCGATTAGTCTCAATGAATGAGATTGAACCAGCTATATTAGTCAAATTAGTTATGTTGTTGGTAGGAGAGTTAAAGAGTCAATTTGAACCACGATTGATAATCGAGATATTAAGTTCAAATACACATCTCCAACTAGAAACTTGGTGAGCAAGTAGCTCAAATAGAGCAATTTTTCTCTATAGTAACAAATGAATGAGATTTAACAAGCATATTAGACTTTATAAAAAGTGATGGTAAGGAGATTTCAACCAGTTTTAGATACAATCGATTGAAACTGGTTGAATAGTTAATATACTTCTCGAAAAACTTAATGAGCAATGTAAATCAAATCGATATCTTTTCTCACCTTTAGGAAATGAATAAGATTGAACAAGCATATAACTAGACATATAAAAGTTATGTTAGGAGGAGATTTAAGCTAATCCTTAGAATCCACAATCGAAAATTTGAGATATGTTAAGTTCAAAATCATCTCTTATAGAGTATAGATGTTTATCAAGTAAGCTTCAAAATATAGAAAATCTTTTTCACCACCTTTGGAAAGTGAAATGAGATTGAACAAGCATATTAGACTTATAAAAAGTGATGGTAGGAGATTTGAACTAATTTGAATCACGATCTGAAGCGAGAGCTATGTAGTTCAATACCCTTTATCTTAAAAACTTAATGAGCAAGTAAGCTCAAATAGAAGCGCTTTCAGCTCACCTTTACTAGCAAATGAATGGACAGATTTAACAAGCATATTAGACTTATCAAAAGTGATGGTAGGAGATTTCAACCAATTTGAATCCCAGGATCAAAGAACGGATATATTAGCTCAATAGCTATTGGAGAAACTTAATAATTAAGTAGCTGGAATAGAGAGCATTTTTTCTCATCTTTATTGCAAATCGAATATAGATTTAACAAGCATATTAGACTTATAAATGTTGATGGTAGGAGATTTAAAAATCTTGAATCACAATTGACATAGAGGATATGTGAGTTAAAATCACATCTTCTGAAACTTGAGTGAGTAAGTAATGCTTTCAAATAGAATGTTTTCATAGATTAGTAGCTCAGAGTGGAATGAGATTGAATCAAGCGTATTAGAATTGGTTATTGTTGTGATGGTAGGAGAATTAAAATCCAATTTGAATCACAAATGAAATGAGATATTAAGTTAAAATCACTTCAATATAGAGTGTTAGTGAGCAAGTAAGCTCAAAATAGAACGTCTTTTTTTTCTCACGCTGTAGTCAAATGAATGAGATTTAACAAAGCATATTAGACTTATAAAATTGATACATTAGGAGATTTGGACAATTTGAATCACAATTGGAAGCAGGATATGTAGTTTCAATACTCTTGCTACGGAAGAAAAACTTAGTGAAGCAGTTAAGCTCAAATAGAATGTCTTTGTCACTTGGAATTAGTCTCAATGAAGAAGATTGAACAAGTCATATTAGCATTGGTTATGTTGTTGGTAGGAGATTTCAACCAATCTTTGAATCACTTAAATGAAATCGAGATATTAAGTTAAAATCACATCTCCCGAAACAAACTTAGAGTGCGGTTAGCAAGTAAAGCTCAAATAGAAACGGCTTTTTTCTCACACTGTAGCAAATGAATGAGATTTAACAAGCATATTAGACTTATAAAAGTGATGGTGTAGGAGAGATTTCAACCACTTTGAATCACGCTTGAGACTATGAGGATATGTAGATTCGATAGTATGCTCAACAACTAGAGTAATATATCGTAATCGATTATGTTTCTCCACCTTCCAAATGGAATAAAATTGAACAGCTTCATATTAGAATTAGTTATGTGATGAGTAGGAGAATTAACCAATCCTTGGATCACAAATGAAATGCAGATATTAAGTTAAAATCACACTCTTGCTCAGTGAAACTTGGTTATCAAGTAAGCTGTAAATAGAACGTCTTTTCTCTACCTTCCTTAAAATGAATGAGATTTAACAAGCATATTAGACTTATAAAAGTGATGGTAGGAGATTTGAACCAATTTGAATCTGAATTGAAAGCAGGGAATATGTAGTTTAAATACACACTTCTTAAAGAAACTTACGTGAGCAAGTAAGCTCAAATAGGAATATCTTTTTTTGTCACCTTTACTTGAATATGAATAAGAGATTTAACAAGCATATTAGACTTATAAAAGTGATGGTAGGAAATTTCAACCAATTTGAATCTGTCGAATTGAAGCAGGATATGTGGTTTCAATACACTTCTAAAGAAACTTAATGAGCAAGTATGGCTGAAATAGAGCATTTTCTCACATCTTTTGTACGCAAATGAATGAGATTTAACAAGCATATTCCACTTATAAAAGCAGTGATGGTAGGAGAATTTCAAACCAATTTGAATCACAGATTGAAGCGGGATAGCTGTAGTTCAATATATCTTCTTACGAAAACTTAGTGAGTATGTAAAGCTCAAATAGAATCAATCAGTCAGATTAGTCTCAATGGAATAAGGATTGAGCAGGTCTATTAGAATTGTAGTTTAATGTTGTTGGAGGAGAATTAAAATCCTCCTGTTCACTTAAAATGAAATGAGATATTAAAGTTAAAATCACATCTTACAGTGTTGGTTATAAGTAAAGCTCAAATAGAAACGCTTTTTCTCACACAGCAAATGAATGAGATTTAACAAGCATATTAGACTTATAAAAGTGATGGTAGGAGATTTGAAGCCAATATGAATCTACAATCGAAGACGGGATATGTAACAGTTCAATATAACCTTCACAGAAACTTAAGTGAAGCAAAGTAAGCTCAAATAGAATATTTTGTCTAACCTTCCTTAGTCACCAGGAAGAAGATGTAATGCATATTAGAATTGAGATAACTAAGTGATGGTAGGAGATAAAATCTTCAGCAATTCATGAATCACAATTAAGCGGGATATATAGTTCAGAATACATCTTCTTCAAGAAACTTAGTGAGTAAGTAAAGCTCCAAATAGAATGTTTTTCTCAGATTAGTCTACTTCGAATGAATAAGATTTAACGAAGTCCATTAATCTAGACTTTATTATGTTGATGGTAGGAGATTTCCAACCACTTTAGATCTAATAAAACTCAATTGATGCGTGTGCTCAAATAGAATCGTCATCGATTGAATTTCCATGGAATACAAGGGTGTGACGAATTACATTAAATTAATTCTGTTGGAGAAATTAAAATCCTTGGGTTCACAAATGACAATGAGAGATATGTAAGTTAAAATCACATCTTATCAGTGTGTTGGTTATCTTAAGTAAAAAGCTCAAATATAGTTTTTCACACCTTAGAAAATGAATGAGATTTAACAAGCATATTAGACTTATAAAAAGTGATGGTAGGAGATTTGAACCAATTTGAATCACAATCGAAGCTTGAGGATATGTAGTTCAATACACTTCTCGAAAAGAAACTTAATGAGCTTGAAATGAAGCTCAGAAATAGAGCATCTTTTTCTCACCTTCCAGGAAATGAATGTAGAGATTGAACAAGCATATTAGACTTATAAAAGTGATGGTAGGAGATTTCAACTAATTTGAATCACGATTCAGAAGCCAGGGATATGTTGTTCAATCACTTCTTCTCGAGCAAACTTAATAGACAAGTAATGGCTCGAATAGAAAATCTTTTTTCTCCCCCTTCGGAAATGAATGAGATTGAACAAGCATATTAGACTTATAAAAGTAATCGTTGGTAGGAGGTGGAGCTAATTTGAATCTACTGATTGTAGAGATATGTAGTTCAATACATCTTCTTAAAAACTTAGTGGCTTAGTATAAAGCTCAAATAGAACGCTTTTTCTCACCTTTTAGTCTCTTAAAATGGAATGAGATTTAACAGGTCTCTTCTATATTACACTTATAAAAGTGATGGTAGGAGATTTGAACCAATTTGAAGCTCAAAATAGAATGTCGTCACCGATTAATCTCCGTCGAATAAGATTGAACAGGTCCATTAGAATTAGTTATGTTGTTGGAGGAGAATTAAAATCTTTCGGTTCACAAATGACATGAGATATTAAGTTAAAATCACATTTTACAGAGTGTTGGTTAGCAAGTAAGCTCAAATAAAATGTTTTTTCTCCAAGCTAACAAATGAATGATGATTTAACAAGCATATTAGACTTATAAAAGTGATGGTAGGAGATTTCGACCAATTTGAATCCACGATGGAAGCAGGATATGTAGTTCAATACACTTCTTAGAAACTTAATGAACAAGTAGCTCGAAATAGAACATTTCTTTTTCTCTCACCTTTCGGTAAAATGAATAGAGGATTTAACAAAGCATATTAGACTTATCAAAAAGTTGATGGTAGGAGATTTCAAACGATTTGAATCACAATCGAAGAAAGCGGGCATATGTAGTTCAATACACTTCTTATAGAAACTTAGTATGAGCAAGTAAGCTCCAAATAGAATGTCTTTTTCTCGACCTTTCGGAATCCAAGTGGAATGAGATTGAGCAGTGCAAGCATATTAGACTTATAAAAGTGATGGTAGGAGATTTCAACCAATCCTTGAATCACAAATGAAATGAGGATATGTAGTTTATTATCACTTCTCGAATAGAAACTTAAGTGAGCAAGTAAGTAGCTCAAATAAAATGCGTTTTCTCACACAGTCAAAGTGAATGAGATTTAACAAGCATATTAGACTTATAAAAGTGATGGTAGGAGATTTGAAC
Organism: Senna siamea; assembly: GCA_031216115.1. Classification (NCBI taxonomy): domain Eukaryota; kingdom Viridiplantae; phylum Streptophyta; class Magnoliopsida; order Fabales; family Fabaceae; genus Senna; species Senna siamea. The sequence goes on along the minus strand of JAVHNK010000144.1, from coordinate 5,335 downwards.
CCAATTTGAATCACGCTTGAGCCGTCAAGATATGTAGTTTCAATACACTTCTCGAAAAGAAACTTAATGAGACAATTAAGCTTTCGAAATAGAACATTTTTTCTCTCCTTTAGTAGAATGAATGAGATTTAACAAGCATATTAGACTTATAAAAGTGATGGTAGGAGATTTGAACCAATTTGAATCACAATTGAAGCGGGGCATATGTAGTTGATGATACATGCTTGCAGCAGAAACTTAGTGACGTAAAGTAAAGCTCAAATAGAATGCGGCTTTCACCACACTATAGTCTCAATTGGAATGAGATTGAACAAGTCATATTAGGCTTATAAAAGTTGATGGTAGGAGATTTAAAATCCTTCCAGTTCTGAATCACAATGAAAAAGAGAGGATATGTAAGTTTAATACACTTCTTATAGAAACTTAATGAGCAAGTATCACTTTGAAATAGAAACGTTTTTTTCTCACCTTTACTTGAAATGAATAGAGATTTAACAAGCATATTAAAAGACTTATAAAAGTGATGGTAGGAGAATTTCAACCAATTTGAATCACAATTGAAGTAGGAGATATCTTAGATTCAATCACTCTACTTTCCCAAAAACTTAGTGAACAAAGTAGAAGCTCAAAATGAGACATTAATGTTTCTCACTTAGATTAAGTCTCAGATCGAATGAGATTGAACAAGCATATTAGAATTGGTTTATGTTGTTGGTAGAGAATTTCCAACCAATCCTCCTGAATCACAAATTGAAATGAGATATGTAAGTTAAAATCACATCTTCTTACAGAGTGTTAGTTGGCAAGTATAGCTCAAATAGAACGTTTTTTCTGCACTGTAGTCAAATGAATAAGATTGAACAGGTCATATTAGACTTACTTATAAAAGTTGATGGTAGGAGATTTGAAATCTAATTTGAATCACAAATGAGAGAATAGCGATATGTAGTTGAATATCTCATCTTGTCAAGAAAAGAAACTGTTAGTGACGTAAGTAGCTCAAATAGAATACGCTTTTCTCACCTTTTAGTCAAATGAATGAGATTTAACAAGCATATTAGACTTATAAAAGTGATGGTAGAGATTTGAACCAATTTGAATCACAATTCGAAGCCGGGATATGTAATTCAAATACACTTCAACTTAAGGAAACTTAATAAACAAATAAGCTCAAATAGGGCATTTTTTCTCACCTTTAAATTAAATAGATACAGATTTAACAAGCATATTAGACTTATAAAAATGATAGGTAGGAGATTTCAACTAATTTGAATCATGATTGAAGCGAGGATATGTGGTTCAATACTCTTCTTACGAAAACTTAGTGAGTAAGTAAGCGCCGAATAAAATATATGATCACTTGGAAGATTAGTCTCCGTCGAATAAGATTGAAACCAGGTATATTAGAATTAGTTACTGTTGTTGGAGGGAGAATTAAAATCTTTAGGTACTCTAAATGACATCGAGATATTAGTTTAAAATCACATCTTATGAGAATGTTTGATTGCTTGTACTAAGCTCAAAATAAAATGTTTTCTCAGCGCCCTTAGCAAATGAATGAGATTTAACAAGCTTTATTAGACTTATAAAGTTGATGGTAGGAGATTTGAAACCAATTTGAATCCATGATTGAAGCTGAGGATAATGTAGTTCCAATACACTTCTCGAAACAAACTTAATGAGCAAGTGAAGCTCAAAATAGAATATCTTTTTCTCACCTTTCGGAAATGAATGAGATTTAACAAGCATATTAGTCTTATAAAAAGTGATGTGTAGGAGATTTCCAACCAATTTGAATCACAATTGAAATGAAGGATATGTTAGTTCAATACATCTTCCAGAAACTTAGTGAGCAAGTGGCTCAAATAGAAATGTAGTCAGGTGTCTCTTTATAGCAAAGCTGAATGAGATTGAACAAGTGCATTAAATTAGACTTATAAAAGTTGATGGTAGGAGATTTCACCCAATTCTCGAATCCACGATTGAAATGAGATATGTAGGATTCGATATGCTTCTTATAGAAACTTAGTGAGCAATTGTAAATGCTCAAAATAGAATATCTTTTTCTCACCTTTCGGAAATGAATGAGATTGAACAAGCATATTAGACTATATAAAAAGTGATGGTAGGAGAGATTTGAACCAATTTGAATCACGATTGAGCTGAGATATGTTGTTCAATACACTTCTCAAAAGAAACAAACTTAACTGAATAAGTGGCTTCAAATAGAAAATCTTTTTCTCCCCTTTAGTGCCAAATGAATGAGATTGAACAAGCATATTAGATATTAAAGTGAAAAGTAGTGGTAGGAAATTTGAACTAATTTGAATCACAATCGAAGAAGCGAGATATGTAGTTCAATATTACACTTCTCAAAGCTTGGTGAGACGACAGTAAGCTCAAATGAAAATGCATTTTTCTCACCTTTTATGGAAATGAATGAGATTTAACAAGCATATTAGACTTATAAAGCCCGAGTGATGGTAGGAGGATTTGAACCAATTTGAATCACGAAGCAGGATAGCAATGTAGTTCAATGCTCTTCTTCTGAGAAACTTGGTGAGTAGGTAGCTCAAAAATAGAATGTAAACCACGGAATTAGTCTCAAAGTGGAATAGGATTGAACAGGTCCATTAGAATTAGTTATGGTGTTGGAGGAGAACTAAAATCTTTCGGTTCACAAATGACATGAGATATTAAGTTAAAATCACATTTTACAGAGAATTGGTTAGCAAGTAAGCTCAAATAAAATATTCTCCAAGCGATTAGGTAATGAATGAGATTGAACAAGCATATTAGACTTTTATAAAAAGTGATGGTAGGAGAATTTGAACTAATTTGAATCACGATCGTAGCAGGAGTATATGTAGTTCAATACACTTCTCGAAAAAGAAACTTGGTGAGCAAGTAAGCTCAAATAGAATATCTTTTTCTCACCTTTCCAAGTAAATAGATAAGATTCAACAAGCATATTAGACTTATAAAATTGATTGGTAGGGAGATTTGAACCAATTTGAATCACGATCGAAAGCGAGGATATGTAGTTCAATACACTTCTCAAAAGAAACTTAATGAGGCAAGTAAGCTCAGAATAGAGCTCTATATCTTTTTCTCAGCTTTTAGCTTTCGGAAATGAATGAGATTGAACAAGCATATTAGACTTATAAAAGTGATGGTAAGGAGATTTCCAACCAATTTGAATCACGATGAAGTAGGATATGTAAGTTCAATTACATCTTCCCAAAGAAACTTAATGAGCAAGTAAGCTCAAATATAAGCGCTGCTTTTTTTCACACCTGTAGCAAATGAATGAGATTTAACAAGCATATTAGACTTATAAAAAGTGATGGTAGGAGATTTGAACCAATTTGAATCACACGCTTTGAAATGAAGGGATATGTAAGTTGATATACACTTCTTAAAAGAAAGCTTAATGGTAGCAAGTATGCTAAAATAGAATGTCTTTTCGTCACCTGATTCCAGTCTCAAAGCTGAGATGAGATTCAACACGGAGTCCATTGGGAGTTAGTTGCTTATAAAAGTGATGGTAGAGAGGATTTAACCAATTTGAGATCTAATGATTGACAGCGAGGATATGTAGTTTAATAAACATCTAAAAGGCATAACTATTAATAATGAGCAAGTAAGCTTGAAATAGAGCGTTTTTTCTCACACTTTAGCAAATGAATGAGATTTAACAAGCATATTAGACTTATAAAAGTGATGGTGAAGGAGATTTCAACCAATTTGAATCACGATGAAATCGGAGGATATGTAGATTCAAATACACTTCTCGAAAAGGAAACTTAATGAGCAAGTAAGCTCAAATAGACATTTCTTTTCTCACCTTTGGTCGGAAATGAATGAGATTGAACTAAGCATATATAGAGACTTATAAAAGTGATGGTAGGAGATTTCCAATCATTTTGAATCACAATTGGATGATTAGGCGGGATATGTAGTTTAATACACTTCTTAAGGAAACTTGGTGAGTAAGTAAACTCCAAATAGAATGTTTTCTCATCACTCGATTGGGGATAGTGGAATGAGATTTAAACAAGCATATTAGACTTATAAAAGTTTGATGGTAGGAGGATTTGAACCAATCCTTGATTCACAAATAAAATGAGATATACAGTTAAAATCACATCTTACTAGAGTGTTGGTGAGGCCAAGTAAAGCTCGAATAGGCGTTTTTCTCACCCATTAAAGTGAATGAAAGATTTAAAAAGCATATTGGACTTATAAAAGTGATGGTAGGAGATTCGAACACAATTTGAATCCTTGATCGAAGCGAGGATATGTAGTTCAATACATCTTATAGCAAAAACCTAATGAACAAGTAAGCTCGAAATAGAACTTTTCTCGACTTTTATAAATGAATGAGGAGTTGCGCAAGCACCTTAGACTTATAAAACTGATGGTAGGAGGTTTGAACCGAATTTGAATCTGATTAAAGCTGGGATATATAGTTCAATACTCTTACAAAAACTTAGTAGTAAGTAAGGTGAAATAGAATGATAGATCACTAGGTGGTCTGGTTGAATAAGATTAGACAGGCCCATTCTAGAATTAGTTATGTTGTTGGAGGAGAATTAAAATCTTCAGGTTCACAATGACATGAGAGATTAGATTTAAATCACATCTTCTAGAATGTTGGTTAACAGCTAAGCTCAAATAGAAATGTTTTTTCTCAAGCCTTTAGCCAGCATGAATGAGATTGAACAAACACATTAGACTTATAAAAGTGATGGTAGGAGATTTGATTCAATTTGAATCTACGTCGAAGCGAGATATTTAGTTGAAAATACGCTATCTAAAGAAACTTAATGAGCAAGTAAGCTGAAATAGAAGAATATCTTTCTCACCTTTAGTCAAATGAATGAGATTGAACAAGCGTATTAGATGTAGTAAAAGCGATAGTGGAAGATTTCAACCAATTTGAATCACGATCGAAGCGAGGATATTTGAATTTATTCACATCTTCTCAAAAACTTAATGAGCAAAGTAAGCTCAAATAGCACGCTTTTCTCACCTATAACCAAATGAATGAGATTGAACAACCATATTAGACTTATAAAAGTGATGGTAGGAGAATTTGACCCCAATTTGAATCACGATTGAATCGGGATTTGTGATTCGATATGCTTCTCATAGAAACTTAATGAGCAAGTAAGCTCAAATAGAATATCTTTTTCTCACCTTCGGAAATAGATGAGATTGAACAAGCATATTAAGCATATAAAAGTGATGGTAGGAGATTTGAACTAATTTGAATCACAAAATGAGATATGTAGTTCAATCACACTTCTTTAAGAAACTTAGTGAGCAAGTA
>JAVHNK010000143.1:0-14200 GCA_031216115.1 Senna siamea | reverse complement strand
CTGAAAATTGACGATTTAAATCGCCACCAAAGGTCTCACTCGAAGGCCAATATTGACGCGCAAGAATGTTATTAGAAAATTGACGACTAAAAAGCGGCGTCCAAAGAATTCCAAGGGTCATTAGCATCATAGACATACTCTCTTCTATGTTCGAATAACGGAGCTCTTAAAAGAACTTGCGTATTGGTACTCGTGTGAATGCTCCACCTAAATTTTACTCCCTTTGAATATTCGTTCCAATTACCCCATCTCGGAGTGAAAATTTGCGTTGAGAAACAAGATTTCACAATTTTCATGATTCTAGACGAAAAAAGAAGGGTGGGGTGCAACACGAGGACTTCCCAGGAGGTCACCCATCCTAGTACTACTCTCGCCCAAGCACGCTTAACCACGGAGTTCTGATGGGATCCGGTGCAGTAGTGCTGGTGTGATCGCACCCGTAACGTCAAATGCGCCCTTTATATTTATCACCAAAGGTCTCACTCGTAGCACAATATTGAGCGCAGTAATGTCCTATTAGAAAATTGACGACGAAAAAAGGGGCGCGGCACAAAGAATTCCAAGGGGGGTCGCGCATCATAGACATACTCTCTTCTATGTTCGCCGAATAACGGAGCTCTTAAAAGAACTTGCGTATTGGTACTCGTGTGAATGCTCCACCTAAATTTTACTCCCTTTGAATATTCGTTCCAATTATCCCATCTCGGAGTGCAAATTTGCGTTGAGAAACAATACTGTACGAATTTTCATGATTCTAGACAGAAAAAGAAGGGTGGGGTGCAACACGAGGACTTCCCAGGAGGTCACCCATCCTAGTACTACTCTCGCCCAAGCACGCTTAACTGCAGAGTTCTGATGGGATCCGGTGCAGTAGTGCTGGTGTGATCGCACCCGTAACGTCAAATGCGCCCTTTATATTTATCACCAAAGGTCTCACTCGTAGGCCAATATTGAGCGCAGTAATGTCCTATTAGAAAATTGACGACGAAAAAGGGGCGCGGCACAAAGAATTCCAAGGGGGTCGCGCATCATAGACATACTCTCTTCTATGTTCGCCGAATAACGGAGCTCTTAAAAGAACTTGCGTATTGGTACTCGTGTGAATGCTCCACCTAAATTTTACTCCCTTTGAATATTCGTTCCAATTATCCCATCTCGGAGTGCAAATTTGCGTTGAGAAACAATATTGTACGAATTTTCATGATTCTAGACAGAAAAAGAAGGGTGGGGTGAAACACGAGGACTTCCCAGGAGGTCACCCATCCTAGTACGGCTCTCGCCAAGCACGCTTAATCATGGAGTTCTTATGGGATCCGTGCAAAGAAGGCTGTGTGATCGTGACCAGATTGTCAAATGCGCTCTTTATATTTTATCACCAAAAGCGCTCACCAGTAGGGGCCAATATTGAGCGCAAGAATGTCCTATTAGAAAATCGACTACTTAAAAAGGGGCGCACAAAAAGAATTCCAAGGGTTAGCCTTGCATCATAGACATACTCTTCTATGTTCGACGAATAACTTGAGCTCTTAAAAGAACTTGGCGTATTGGTACTCGTGTGAATGCTCCAACTAAATTTTACTCCCTTTGAATATCTGTTCTAATTATCTTCATCTCTGAGTGAAAATTTATGCTGAGAAACAAGATTTCACTAATTTGCATGATTCTGCATTTAAACAAGAGGGTGGTGGCAGCAACACGAGGACTTCCCAGAGGTCACCCATCCTAGTACTACTCGCTCAAGCACGCTTAATCGCGGAGTTTTAAGGGATCCGTGCACTAGATACCGTGTGATCGTGACCAAGAACGCCAAATGCGCCTTTATATTTATCACCAGGTGTCTCACCAGAAACAATATTCACCAGCAAGAATGTTCTTTATTAGAAAATCGACGATTTAAAATTAAAGGCGCAGACAAAGAATTCTACAAGGGGGTCGCAGATCATAGTATAGTACTTCTATGTTCATTTAATAACTGAGATTTTAAAAGAATTTATGTACAGGTACTCGTGGTGAATGCTCCAAATGCAATTTTACTCCCTTTGAATATTCGCCCAATGATTCCATTCCTCGGAGTGAAAATTTATTTAGAAACAAAGATTTCATTTATTTGCAGATGATTCTAGACGAAAAAGAAGGCTGGGTGCAAACACGAGGATTCTCCGAGGAGGTCACCACTCTAAGTATTACTACCAAGCACGCTTAATCGGGTTCTCGATGCTATCCTATGGCACTAGTGCTGGGTGTGATTGCACCCGCAGAACGCCAAATGGTCGCCTTTATATTTATCACCAAAGGTCTCACTCGTAGGCTAATATTGAGCGCAGTAATGTCTCAATAGAAAATCACGACTAAAAAAAGCGCAAGACAAAGAATTTTAGTGTGGTCAAAGCACCATAGACATACTCTCTTCTATGTTCATTAATAATTGAGCTCTTAAAAGAACTTGCGTATTGGTACTGCAGTGAATGTTCCAGCCTAAATTTTACTCCTTTTGAATATTCGTTCTAATTATCCCATCTCGGAGTGCAAATTTATGAGAGAAACAAGATTTGATGAATTTTCTATGATTCTAGACTTAAAAGAAGGGTGGGGTGCAACACTTAGGACTTCCTGTGAGGTCGCCCATCATAGTACTACTCGCCTGAGCACGCTTTAACTACGAGTTCGAGGGGATCCGGCAGCTTAGTGCTGGTGTGAACGCAGCCATAACGTCAAATGCGCTCTTTATATTTATCACCAAAGGTCTCACTCGTAGGGGCCAATATTGAGCAAAGAATGTCCTAATAGAAAATTGACTACTTAAAAAGGGGCAAGACAAAGAATTAAAGGGGGTCAGCAACATCATAGATATACTCTTCTATGTTCATCGAATAATCTGAGCTCTTAAAAGAACTTCATGACAGGTACTCGTAGAATGCTCCACCTAAATTTGCTTCCTCAATATTCGCTCCAATTACCCTACCTCTCGGGAGAAAATTTATGCTGGAGAAACAATACTTCATCAATTTTGCATGATTCTAGACTTTGAAAAAGAAGGCGGTGCAACACGAGGACTTCCCAGGAGGTCACCCAACCTAGTACTACTCTAGCCCAAGAACGCTTAACTGCGGAGTTCTGTTGGGATCCGGTGCACTAGTGCTGGTGTGATCGCACCCGTAACGTTAAATGCACACTTTATATTTATCACCAAAGGTCCCACTCGTAGGCCAATATTGAGCGCAGTAATGTCCTATTAGAAAATCAACATCAAAAAAAGGGCGCAAGATAAAGAAAATTCCAAGGGGGTCGCAGATCATAGACATACTCTCTTCTATGTTCACCTATCAACGGAGTTTTTAAAAGAACTTCCAGACATACTCGTGTGAATGCTCCAAATCTAAATTTTACTCCCTTTGAATATTCGCTCAAATTATCCCATCTCACGAGTGAAAATTTGGCGCTGAGAACAAAGATTCTACGAATTTGCATGATTCTAGACGGAAAAAGAGGGGTGGGTGTAAATACCGAGGACTTCCCAGGAGGTCACCCATCATATGGATCACTCTCGCCCGAGCACGCCTAATCCGCTGAAAGTTCTCGATGGGATCCGGTGCGCTAGTGCTGGTGTGATCGCACCCATAACGCCACCCGCCTTCTATATTTATCTGGGGTCTCACTCGTAGGGGCCAATATTGAGCGCAAAGACGTCCCATTAGAAAATTGACGTACTTAAAAGGGGCGGCAATAAAGAATTCCAAAGGGGTCGCATCATAGACATACTTTTCTATGTTCGCCGAACACCAGAGCTCTTAAAAGAACTTGGCGTATTGGTACTCGCAGAATGTTCCAATAAATTTTACTCCCTTTGAATATTCGCTCCACTTATCCCATCTCGGAGTGCAAATTTATGCTGAGAAACAAAGAATTCTACTTAGACTTTGCATGATTCTAGACGAAAAAGCAGGTGGGAAAATACCCAGGACTTCCCTCAGGAGGCCGCTCTATCCTAGTACTACTCCCTCCTCCAAGTGACCATTAATCATGAGTTCGATCGGATCCGTGCACTAGGTCGGGTGTGATCGCATCTGCAACTTTGAATGCGCCTTTATATTTATCACCAAAGGTCTCACACTGAGTCCAATTTTGAGCTGAAGAATGCCCTATTAGAAAATCACTACCAAAAAGGGGCGTACGAAGAATTCCAAGGGGGTCAAGGGCACTACAGACATACTCTCTTCTATGTTCGCTTCTAACAACCTGAGCTCTTAAAAGAACTTATGATTGGTACTGCAGGTGAATGGTCCACCTAAATTTTACTCCCTTGAATATTCGCTCCAATTATTCTATCTCGAAAGTGCAAATTTATGCGTTGAGAAACAGAATCTATTGACGAATTTTCATGATTCTAGACAGAAAAAGAAGCGTGGGGTGCAACACGAGGACTCCTCCCGTGAGGTCACCCGCATCCCAGTACTACTCGCCTGAGCACGCTTAATCCACTTGAGTTCGATGGGATCCTAAGTATGCTTAGTGCTGGTGGGTGGATCAAGATCTATAACGTCAAATGCGCCATTTTTATATTTATCACCAAAGGTCTGCACTCGTGAGTTGCCACACAATATCGAGCAAAGTGAATGTCCCATTTGAAAATTGATTTACTAAAAAGGGCACTAAGACAAGGAATTCTAAGTGGGGTCGCGCAGACTACAGAGACATACTCTCTTCTATGTTCGCCGAATAACAGAGCTCTTAAAAGAACTTGCGTATTCATACTCGTGGTGAATGCTCCACACTAAATTTAGACTCCCTTTGAATATCTGGGTTCAATTACTCCCATCTCTCGAGTGAAAATTTATGCGTGGAGAAACAAGATTTCATTTAATTTGGTACGATTCTAGTGGACTTTAAAAAGAAGCGTGGGGTAAGTAACACTTATGACTTCTCGTGGAGGTCACCCATCCAAGTATCACTCTCGCCCAAGCACGCTAACTACTTTGAGTTCGATGGGATCCGTGCCCTAGTCTGCCGTGATCGCACCGTAACGCTAAATGCGCCTCTTATATTTATCACCAAAGTGTCTCACACGTAGGCCAATTTTGAGCGCAGTAATGCCCTATTAGAAAATCACGACTTAAAAAAGGGGCGCTGATGTAGAATTCCACGGGGGTCACTGCTGCATATTGCTACTCTCTTCTATGTTCACGTCAACTGAGCTCTTAAAAGAACTTGCGCATTGGTACTGCAGGTGAACGCCTCCACCCCAATTTTACTCTTCCTTGAATATTCGCCCAATTACCCCATCTCTCGAGTGCAAATTACGCTGAGAAACAAGACTTCATTTAATTTGCATGCCGATTCTAGACGGAAAAGAAGGGTGCAACATTTGAGGACTTCCCAGGAGGTCACCCATCCTAGTACTACACTCGCCTGTACTTTAATCCATGAGTTCGATGGAATCCGTGCGCTAGTGCCGGTGTGATCGACTCATAACGCCACCCGCCCTTTATATTTATCACCAAAGGTCTCACTCGTAGGTCAATATTGAGCTGCAGCAGAATGTCCTATTTGAAATTATTGACGACTAAAAAAAGGGGCACTAAGACAAGAAATTCCAAGGGGGTCAAGCATCATAGGGTGTATATTACTCTTCCTTCTATGTTCGCTAATAACTGAGTTTCTTAAAAGAACTGGCAAAGATGGTACTGTGTGTGAATGCTCCACCTAAATTTTACCTCTCTTTGAATATCTGCTTCCAATTACTCCCATCCTCGGAGTGAAAATTTGGCGCCAGAAACAGCACTTATCACTTAACTTGCATGATTCTAGACTTTAAAAGAAGGGTGGGGTGCAACACGAGGACTCTCTCGCCAGAGGTCACCCATCCAAGCACTACTCTCGCCCAAGCACGCCTTAACTACGGAGCTCCTGATGCGATCCGGCACCCGTTGCTGGTGTGATCGCACTGCAACGCCGAATGCGCCCTTTATATTTATCACCAACGGTCTCACACGAGGGCCAATATTACGCAAAGAATGTCCTATTAGAAAATCACGACTAAAAAAGGGGCAAGCACAGACAAAGAATTCCAGGGCTTTGCACTGCATAGACATACCTCTTCTATGTTCTAATAACGGAGCTGCCTAAAAGAACCTATGTGATTGGTACTCGTGTGAATGCTCCACCTAAATTTTACTCCCTTTGAATATTCGCTCCAATTACCCCATCTCTTAAAGTGAAAATTTACAAGAGAAACAAAGAAAGACTTCATTTAGACTCTGGTACGATTCTGGATTTTAAAAAAGAGTGGTGAGTGCAAATACTTCCAGGACTTGTAGGAGGTCACCCATCCTAGTACTACTCTCGTCAAGCACGCTAACTCACGAGCCTGATGGGATCCGGCAGAAAGGTGTGATCGCACTGCTAACGCCAAATGCTCCTTTATATTTCTAGGTGACCAAATGTTTCACTCGTAGAAATAATATTGAGCGCAGAATGTCCTATTAGAAAATTCACGACTAAAAAGTGGCGGCACAAAGAATTTACAAGGGCTTCATGCATCATAGAGTGACATTTCTTCTATGTTCGCTGAATAACGCAGCTCTGAAAAAGAACTTGTACATATTGGTACTCGTGTGAATGCTCCAAATAAATTTTACTCCCTTTGAATATTCGTTCCAATTATCCCATCTCTGAGTGCACCTATGTTGAGGTAAACAAGAATTGTTACTTAAATTTACATGATTCTAGACGAAAAAGAAGGGTGGGTGCAAACACGAGGATTCTCTCGTGGAGGTCACCCATCCAAGTACTACTCTCGCCCAAGCACCTCTTTAAACCACGGAGTTTCGATGGGATCCGGCGGTTCTAAAGTGCCGGTGTGATCGCAGACCGTAACGCTAAATGCGCCCTTTCGAGATTTATCACCAAAGGTCTCACACTGAGGGCCAACATTGAGCAAGAATGTCCAGTTAGAAAATTGACGCATTTAAAAAGGGGCGCTGAAAGAATTCAAAGGGGGTCACAGATCACAGACATGCTCTTCTATGTTCCTCCTAATAATCCGAGCTCTAAAAGAACTGCTGTATTGGTACTCTGTGCAGAATGCTCCAAATAAATTTTACTCCCTTTGAATATTCTGCTCCACCATCTCGCCAGATCTCTGAGTGCAAAATTTATGCTGAGAAACAAGATTTCATTGAATCCCAGCGATTCTAGACCAAAAAGAAGGGTGGGGTGCAACACTTGAGGGAACCCTTTGTGAGGCTTCAATTGCATCATAGTACTACTCTCGCCTTCGACGCCTAACTACTTTGAGTTCGATGGGATCCTGCGCCTAGTGCCGGTGTGATCAAGCACTCAGTAACGCCGCCTGCTCCACTTTTATATTTATCACCAAAGGCCTCACTCGTAGGCCAATATCGAGCGCAGTAATGTCCTATTAGAAAAATTGACGATTTACCTAAAAAGGGGCGCTGCACAAAGAATTAAAAAGGGGTCACAAGATCGATAAAGAGGCGGCTCTTTCTATGTTCACTAATAAACTGAGCTCTTAAAAGAACTTGGCGTATTGGTACCAGGGGTGAATGCTCCACCTAATTTTTACTCCCTTTGAATATCTGCTCCAATTATCCTAACTTCGAGTGCACTTGAAAGGCCGAGAAACAAGACCCATTTACTGCAATTTTCATGATTCTGTATCTAAAAAAAGAAGGGTGGGGTGCAACACGAGGACTTCTCAGGAGGTCACCCATCCAAGTACTACTCTCACCAAGCACGCTTAACTACTTTGAGTTCCTGACCTGATCCGGCACAGTGTCGGGTGTGTGATCGCATCTCAGTAACGTTAAATGCTCCCTTTATATTTATCACCAGAATAGTCTCACTCAGTAGGCCAACATTGGAGCACAAAGATATCCTATTAGAAAATTGAACACTAAAAAGGGGCATGACAAAAGAATTCAAAGGGAATGCCAAACACAGATATGCCACTCTTCTTCTATGTTCTAACAATCTGAGTTCCTAAAAGAACTTAAGTGGTGATTGTTACTCCTTGTATAGAATGCTCCAACTAGTTCTTTTACTCCCCTTTGAATATTCCCACCCAATTACTCCCATTCCCTGAGTGGAAAATTTATGCGTTGAGAAATAAGATTCACGCACTCCAGCTGATTCTGCACTTTAAAAACAAGGCGGGTGCAAATACTAGGACTTCCTGTGAGGTCACCCATCATAGTACTACTCTCGCCTCGGCGCTAATCACGAGAGTTCGATGCGATCCGGCGCTAGGTGCCGTGATCGCACCATAACGCCAAATGCACCGCTCTTTATATTTATCACCAGTGTCTCACTCGTAGAAATAATAGTGAGCTGCACGTCCGGGTATTAGAAAAATTGACGATTTAAAAAGGGCGCGCCAAAGACAGAATTCAAAGGGGGTCACGATCATAGACACATTCTCTTCTATGTTCACAAACAACTAAGGAGCTCTAAAAGGAACTTGCGTATTGGTACAATGCAGAATGCTCCACGCTAAATTTTACTCCCTTTGAGTATTCATTCCAATTATCCCATCTCGGAGTGCAAATTTGTTTTGAGAAACAAAGAATTCTACGAATTTCTCGCATGATTCTAGACGAAAAAGAGAAGGTGGGGTGCAAATAACACGAGGACTTTCCAGAGGTCACCCATCTCAAGTACTACTCTCGGCCTCAAGCATCGCTTTCTTTAACTACGCGAGTTTTGATCGGATCCACAGACTAGTGCCGTGCGTGATCGCACTGGCAGAACGCTAAATGCGCCTTTGGTATTTATCACTGCACAGGTCTGCACCAGAGGCCAATATTGAGCCGCAGAATGTCCTGTATTAGAAAATCGACGACGAAAAAGCGGGCGCAAGACAAAGAATTGGCGGGTCTATCATAGACATACTCTCTTCTATGTTCACATCAACGGAGCTCTTAAAATAACCGCGTATTGACAGTAATTGTGTAGAATGCTCCACCTAAATTTTACTCCCTTTGAATATTCATTCCACTACTCCCATCTCTTAGTGAAAATTTGCGCCGAGAAATGGGCAAGATTCTACTTAATTTGCATGATTCTAGACTAGTAGGGCAGTGAGTGCAACACGAGGACTTCCGCGAGGTCACCCATCATAGTACTACTCATTTCAGCGCCAACTACGCTTAATCTGGAGTTCGATGAGATCCGCAAGTATGTCAGGTGTGATCGCACGATAACGCCAAATGCGCCTTTATATTTATCTAAAGGTCTCACTCAGTAGGCTACAATATTGATAATTTAATGTCTGGTTAGGAAAATGACGACGGTAAAGGGGCGCGGCACAAAGAATTCAAAGGGGGGCCGCGCATCATAGACATACTCTCTTCTATGTTCGCTAATAACTGAGTTCTCCAAAAGAACTTTATGATTGGTACTCGTGTGAATGCTCCGGAACTAAATCTTACTCCCTTTGAATATTCTTTGCCCACTATCCTGATCTCATGAGTGCAAATTTGAAAAGCTGAGAAACAAGATTTGACTCATATGAATTTTCTTGACTGAATGGGCAAGGGTGGGGTGCAACACGAGGACTTCCTGCAGAGGTCACCCATCCTAGTACTACTCTCGCCTCGCACGCTAACTACAGGAGTTCGATGGGAACCGGTGCAATAGTGCTTGGTCAAGTGATCGTGACCTATAACGCCAAATTCGCCTTTTATATTTACTTCACTGTAAAGGTCTCACTCGTGAGGGCCAATATTGAGCCACAGAATGTCCTATTTGAAAATTGACGATTTAAAAAGGGGCACCAGACAAGGAATTTTAAGGGGTCACAGATCATAGACATACATTTCTTCTATGTTCGCCAATGAACTGAGCTCTTAAAAGAACTTGCGTATTGGTACTCGTGTGAATGCTCCAGCTAAATTTTACTCCCTTTGAATATTTGCTCCAATTACCCCATCTCGGAGTGAAAATTTATGCTGAGAAAACAAAAGATTTCATTTAATTTGCATGATTCTAGATCGTAAAAAGAGAGGCGGGTGCAACACGAGGTCTTCCCAGGAGGTCACCCATCCTAGTACTACTCACTAAAGAACGCTTAATCACGCGGAGTTCTGATGGGATCCGGTGCACTAGTGCTGGTGTGATCGCACCCGTAACGTCGAATGCGCCCTTTATATTTATCACCAAATGTTTCACTCGTAGGCCAATATTGAGCGCAGTAATGTCCTATTAGAAAATCACGACTAAAAAAGGGGCGCGGCACAAAGAATTCCAAGGGGGGTCGCGCACCATAGACATACTCTCTTCTATGTTCGACTAACTGAGTTCTTGCAAGAACTTGCGTATTGGTACAGTATCAGGAATGCTCCAGCCCAATTTTACTCCCTTTGAATACTGGCTCCACTACTCAGCCACCTCGAGTGCAAATCCTGCGTGGAGAACAAAAAGAGACTCACGAATTCCTCAGTACAAGGATTCTAGACGAGTGAGGAAGACTGAGGGTGCAACACGAGACTTCCTCAGAGGTCACCCATCCTAGTGCTACCTCGCCAAGAACGCTTAATCATGCGGAGTTCGGAGTGGGATCCTCGCCATGACTACAGCTGGTGTGATCGCAACGCACCTGCCAAATGCGCCCTTTATATTTATCACCAAAGGTCTCACACGTAGGCCAATATTGAGCGCAGTAATGTCCTATTAGAAAATCACGACGAAAAAAGGGGCGCGGCACAAAGAATTCCAAGGGGGGTCGCGCACCATAGACATACTCTCTTCTATGTTCATTAATAATCTTAGCTCTTAAAAGATCTTGCACATGGTACTCGTGTGAATGCTCCAAACAAATTTTACTCCCTTTGAATATCTGCTCCAATTATCCCATCTCTGAGTGCAAATTTTGGCATGAGAAACAGTACTCATTTAATTTTCTGAATGATTCTTGAGATTTAAAAAGAAAAAAGGTGGGGTGCAACACGAGGGACTTTCTCGTGAGGTCACCCATCCAAGTACTACTCTCGTCCAAGCACGCTTAACTCATGAGTTCTCGATGGGATCCGGCATTTGTGCCGTGTGATCGCACCCGTAACGTCGAATGCGCCCTTTATATTTATCACCAAAGGTCTCACACGTAGGCCAATATTGAGCGCAGTAATGTCCTATTAGAAAATCACGACTAAAAAAGGTGCAAGTACGACAAAGAGTTCCAAGGGGGTCATGCACTACGTATTATTACTCTTCTCTATGCTGGCCGAACAATTTGAGCTCTTAAAAGCATCCCAAGTATTGGTACTCAGGCAGTGAATGCTCCAAATGCAATTTATACTCCCTTTGAATATTCGCTTCCACCATTACCACATCTCTGAGTGAAAATTTGCGCTGAGAAACAGACTACGACCCCAGCCACATGATTCTAGACTAAAAAGAAAAGGGTGGGGCGCAACACGAGGACTTCCCAAGAGGTCACCCATCATAGTACTACTCACCGAGCGCCACTACTCATGAGTTCGACTGGATCCCGGTGGCGCTTAGTGCTCGTGTGATCAAGCACCTATAACTCCAATTACGCCCTTTATATTTATCACCAAAGGTCTCACTCGTGAGGCTGGGTTATCGAGCGCAAGAATATCCTATTTGAAAATCGACGATTTAAAAAAAGGGCGCGGACAATTTGTTACAATTCCAAGGGCTCGTGCATCATGTATATACTCTCTTCTATGTTCATTAATATCTGAGCTCTTAAAAGAACTTGTGTATTACACTCGTGGTGAATGCTCCACCTAAATTTTACTTCCTTTGAATATTCTGCTCCAATTACTCCCATCTCTGAGTGCAAATTTGTTGGTGCAAACAAAGACTTCATTTAATAATTTGTGCCATGATTCTAGACGAAAAAGAGGGGTGGGGTGCAAACACGAGGATTTCCCAGAGGTCACTCCATCCTAGTACTGATTTCCTCGTCATAGCACGCTAATCAAGGAGTTCTGATGGGATCCGTGCACTAGTGTCAGTGTGGACGCACCGTACGCCAATAATGCGCCTTTATATTTATCACCAAAGGTCTGGCACGTAGGCCAATATCGAGCTAAGACGTCCTATTCAAAATCACGACTGCAAGGGGCGCCAGACAAAGAATTCCTGGCGGGGTCACAGACCAGTGGACATACTCTCTCTATGTTCGCCGGTCAACTGAGCTCTTAAAAGAACTTGCGTATTGGTACTCGTGTGAATGCTCCTGTACGCAAATTTTACTCCCTTTGAATATATTCCTGCTCCACCACCCCATCTCTGAGTGAAAATTCGCGCTGAGAAATGCAAGATTTCTACGAATTTGCATGATTCTAGACGAAAAGAGAGGTGAGGTGCAAATACCAGGACTTCTCAGGAGGTCACCCATCCTAGCACAACACTTCGCCCAAGCACGCCTAATCTACGGAGTTCCTGATGGGGATCCGGCAGGCCAGCCGGTGTGATCGTGCATCATAACGCCAAATGCGCCCTTCATATTTATCACCAAATAAGCTCTACCTCGTGAGGGCCAATATTGATAAAGAATGTCCTAATAGAAAATCAATGATTTAAAAAGGCACATGCAGTTAAAGAATCTCCAAGTAAATGCCACTACAGACATACTCTTCTTCTAAGTTCCAATGAACAATCTATCTAAAAGAACTTGCGTATTGGTACTGTGTGTGAATGCTCCAACTAAATTTTAGACTCCCTTTGAATATTCTGTCCACTTATCTCATCTCTAGTGCAAATTATGCGTTGAGAAATGAAGATCAATCACTTAATTTGTATACACGATTCTAGACTAAAAAGTAAAAGAGGGTGAGGTGCAACACGAGGATTCTCCCAGAGGTCACTCCATCCTAGTACTACATTTCCTCGCCCAAGCACGTTTAACAACCCGCGAGTTCGATGGGATCCGGCAGAGTGCCGGGTGTGATCGCACCCGTTACGCCAAATGCGCCCTTCATATTTATCACCAAATGTTTCAATTGTAGGGCCAATATCGAGCGCAAGAATGTCCTATTATGAAAATCAATGACTAAAAAAGGGGCAGACAAAGAATTCCATGGGGTCACGATCAAGGACATACTCTTTCTATGTTCGCTGAATACCACAGCTCTGTGTGTTGAATCCTGCAATATTGGTACTCGCAGAATGTTCCAACTAAATTTTACTCCCTTGAATATTCGCCCTAATTATCCCATCTCTGAGTGCAATTTGGTGTTGAGAAACACAGAATTCATTTAATTTGCATGATTCTGCATTTAAAAGAGCAAAGGGTGGAAAATACGAGATTCTCTCGTGAGGTCACCCATCCAAGTATTTACTCTCATCCAAAGCACGCTTAATCTACGGAGTTCGATGGGATCCGGTGCACTAAGCGTCGGGTGATCACACCGTGAACGCCAAATGCGCCTTTATATTTACTTCACCAAAGGACTCACCTGTGAGGCCAATATTGAGCGCAGAATGATCCCATTAGAAAATTGACGACGATTTAAAGGGGCGCGTAATAAAGAATCTGGTGCTGGTCGTGCATCATGCATATACTTCTTCTCTGTTCTCCAGATAACTGAGCTCTTAAAAGAACTTGCGTACACTCGTGGTGAATGCTCCAGCCAACTTTACTCCCCCTTTGAATATTTTGCTCCACCACCCCATCTCGGAGTGAAAATTTATGTTGAGAAACAAGATTTCATGAATTTGGTATGATTCTAGACTGTAAAAGAAGGAAGCGGTGCAACCCGAGGATTTCCCGAAGAGGTCACCCATCCTAGTACTACTCTCGCCAAGCACGCTTAATCGCGAGTTCGATGGGATCCTGCGGCAAATAGTGCTAGTGTGATCGCACTGCAGAACGCCACGCGCCCTTTATATTTATCACCAAAGGTCTCGCATTATTAGGCCAATATTGAGCGCAGAATGTCCTATTAGAAAATCCATTTATCAAAAAGGTGCACTCGCACAAAGAATTCCATGTGGGTCACACTGGTATATTATGGCCTCTCTTCTATGTTCGCCGAATGGTCACCCTGAGCTCTTCCAAAGAACTTGCGTATTGAACACTGTGTGAATGCTCCACCAAATTTTACTCCCTTTGAATATTCAAGCTCCAATTACCCCATCTCGAGTGCAAATTTGCGCTGAGAAACAAGATTTCACTTAATTTGCATGATTCTAGACGGAAAAAGAGGGTGGGGTG
>JAVHNK010000142.1:0-14265 GCA_031216115.1 Senna siamea | reverse complement strand
CTTCTAAGTCTAACTGGGATGTTCATTCGCATTTCTAAGGCCAATGATGAAGCAAACATTCTTTTCAAGCTTACATGTTAGCTAAGTCTCTCCAAAATTTGTTTTTGACTTCAAATTCTTTTTCAGTTCTGAGTCAATTTGTTTCAAATCACCATCCGTAGCTTTTCTAACTCGTATTGGCATGTTAAATCACTTTCCAAGACAAATGATCAATAAAATTTTCTATTCATGATTACTTGTTCACCAAGTCTACCGAAAATGTGTTTTCAATGTTACATTTGATTTCGATTTCGATTTAACTTGTTTAAAGTGTTCTCCCCAAATCATCTACCTCTAATTGGGATGTTAATTCACATTTCAAAGGCTAATGATCAAGCAAACATTCTATTTAAGCATACTTGTTAACTAAGTCTCTCCAAAAATTGTTTTTGACTTCCAATTCTTTGTCATTTCTGATTGAATTTGTTTCGAATCTCTACCCATAGCTTTTCTAACCCGAATTGGCATGTCAAATCACTTTCCAAGACAAATGATCAATAAAATTATTCTATTCATGCTTACTTGTTCACCAAGTCTAGCCAAAATGTGTTTTCAATTTTATATTTCATTTCAAATACGATTCAACTTGTTTCGAGTGTTCTCCCCAAATCTTCTACGCCTAATTGGGATGTTCATTCACATTACTAAGTCTAATGACGAAGCAAACATTCTATTTTAGCTTACTTGTTAACAAGGTCTCTCCAAAATTTGTTTTTGACTTCTAATTCTTTGTCAGTTCTGATTGAATTTGTTTCGAATCTCCATCCGTAGCTTTTCTAACAAGAATTGGCATGTTAAATCGCTTTCCAAGACAAATGATCAAAAAAATTATTCTATTCATGCTTACTTGTTCACCAAGTCTGGCCAAAATGTGTTTTCAATTTTATATTTCATTTCGATTCCAATTCAACTTGTTTCGAGGGTTTTTCCCAAATATTTTAGCTCTAATTGGGATTTTTATTCGCATTTCTAACGCCAATGATGAAGTAAACAATCTATTTAAGCTTACTTGCTAATGAATTCTCTCCAAAAAAATTTTTTAACTTCCAATTCTTTGTTAGTTCTGATTCAATTTGTTTCGAATCTCCATCCGTAGCTTTTCTAACTCGAATTGGCATGTTAAATCACTTTCCAAGAGAAATGATCAATAAAATTATTCTATTCTGGTTTACTTGTTCACCAAGCCTACCTAAAATTTGTTTTCAATTTTATGTTTCATTTCGATTCCGATTCAACTTGTTTCGAGTCTTCTTCCCAAATCTTCTAGCTCTAATTGGGATGTTCATTTGCATTTCTAAGGCTACTGATGAAGTAAACAATCTATTTAAGCTTACTTGTTAACTAAGTCTCTCCAAAATTTGTTTTTGACTTCAAATTCTTTTCAGTTCTGACACGATTTGTTTCGAATCTCAATCCATAGCTTTTCCAAGCCGCATTGGCATGTTAATTCACTTTCCAAGACAAATGATCGATAAAGTTGTTCTATTCAAGCTTACTTGCTCACCAAGCCTACCTAAAATGTGTTTTCAATTTCATATTTCATTTCGATTCCGATTCAACTTGTTTTGAATGTCCTTCCCAAATCTTCTAGTTCTAGTTGGGATGTTCATTCACATTCCTAAGGCCAATGATGAAGCAAACATTCTATTTAAGCTTACTTCTTAACCAAGTGTCTCCAAAATTTGTTCTTGACTTCAAATTCTTTGTCAGTTCTTATTCAGTTTATTTTAAATCTCCATCCGTAGCTTTTCTAACCCGAATTGGCTTGTTAAGTTGTATTCCAAGATAAACTATAAACAAAATGGTTTTATGGATGCTTACTTGTTCACTAAGTCTACCCAAAATGTGTTTTCATTTTTATATTTCATTTCGATTCCGATTCAACTTGTTTCGAATGTTCTCTCCAAACCTTCTACCTCTAATTGGGATGTTAATTCACATTTCTATGGCCAATGATGAAGTAAACAATCTATTTAAGCTTACTTACTAACTAATTCTCTCAAAAATTTTTTTTTGACTTCCAATTCTTTGTCACTTGTGATTCAATTTGTTTCGAATCTCCATCCGTAGCTTCTCTAACTCGAATTGGCATGTTAAATCACTTTCTAAGAGAAAATGATCAATAAAATTGTTCTATTCTGGCTTACTTGTTCACCAAGCCTGCCTAATATGTGTTTTCAATTTTATATTTCATTTCGTTTCTGATTCAACTTGTTTCAAGTGTTCTTCCCAAATCTTCTAGCTCTAATTGGGATGTTCATTCGCATTTCTAAGGCTAATGATGAAGTAAAAAATCTATTTAAGCTTACTTGTTGACTAAGTCTCTCCAAATTTTTTTTGACTTCCAATTCTTTGTCATCTTTGATTCAACTTGTTATGAATCGCCATCTGTTGCTTTTCTAACCCGAATTGGCATGTGAATTCACTTTCCAAGACAAATGATGAATAAAATTCTTCTATTCATGCTTACATGTTCACCAAGTCTACCCAAAATGTGTTTTCAGTTTTATATTTCATTTCGATTCCGATTCAACTCGTTAATAGTGTTCTTCCCGAATCTTCTACCTCTAATTGGGATGTTCATTCACATTCCTAAGGCCAATGATGAAGCAAATATTCTATTTAAGCTTACTTGTTAACTAAGTCTCTCCAAAATTTGTCTTTGACTTCAAATTCTTTGTCAGTTCTTATTGAATTTGTTTTGAATCTCCTTCCGTAGCTTTTCTAACCCGAATTGGCATGTTAAATCACTTTCCAAGATAAATGATCAGTAAAATTGTTCTATTCTTGCTTACTTGTTCACCAAGCCTGCCTAAGATGTGTTTTCAATTTTATATTTCATTTCGATTCTGATTCAACTTGTTTCGAGTGTTCTTCCCAAATATTCTAACTCTAATTGGGATGTTAATTGACTTTCCTAAGGCTAATGATGAAGCAAATATTCTATTTAAGCTTACTTGTTAACTAAGTCTCTCAAAAATTTGTTTTTGACTTCAAATTCTTTGTCAGTTCTTATTCAATTTGTTTTGAATCTCCATCCGTAGCTTTTCTAACCCGAATTGGCATGTTAAATCACTTTCCAAGATAAATGACCAGTAAAATTGTTCTATTCATGCTTACTTGTTCACCAAGTCTACCCAAAATGTGTTTTCAATTTTATATTTCATTTCAATTCCGATTCAACTTGTTTCGAACATCTTTCCCAAATCTTTTACCTTTAATTGGAATGTTAATTGACTTTCCTAAGGCTAATGATGAAGCAAAAATTCTATTTAAGCTTACTTGTTAACTAAGTTTCTGTAAAATTTATTTTTAACTTCCAATTCTGTAGCAGTTCTGATTCAATTTGTTTCGAATCTCCATCCGTAGCTTTTCTAACCAGAATTGGCATGCTAAAACACTTTCCAAGATAAATGATCAATAAAATTATTCTCTTCATGCTTACTTGATCACCATGTGTACCCAAAATGTGTTTTTAATTTTATGTTTCATTTCGATTGCGATTCAACTTGTTTCGGGTGTTCTTCCCCAATCTTCTACCTCTAAATGGGATGTTAATTCACATTTCGAAGGCCAATGACGAAGTAAACATTTTATTTAAGCTTACTTGTTAACTAAGTCTCTCAAAAATTTGTTTTTGACTTCTAATTCTTTGTCAATTTTGATTCAATTTGTTTCGAATCGCCATCCGTTGCTTTTCTAACCCGAATTGGCATGTTAAATCACTTTCCAAGATAAATGACCAATAAAATTATTCTATTCATGCTTAATTGTTCACCAAGCCTGCCTAAGAAGTGTTTTGAATTTTATATTTCATTTCGTTTATGATTCAACTTGTTTCGGGTGTTCTTCCCCAATCTTCTACCTCTCATTGGGATGTTAATTCACATTTCGAAGGCCAATGACGAAGTAAACATTCTATTCAAGCTTACTTGTTAACTAAGTCTCTTAAAAATTTGTTTTTGACTTCCAATTCTTTGTCAGTTCTGATTCAATTTGTTTCGAATCGCCATCCGTTGCTTTTCTAACCCGAATTGGCATGTGAATTCACTTTCCAAGACAAATGATCAATAAAATTGTTGTATTCATGCTTACTTGTTTACCAAGTCTACCCAAAATGTGTTTTCAATTTGATATTTCATTTCGATTCCGATTCAACTTGATAAGAGTGTTCTTCCCAAATCTTCTACCTCTAATTGGGATGTTCATTCACATTTCTAAGGCCAATGATGAAGCAAATATTCTATTTAAGCTTACTTGTTAACTAAGTCTCTCCAAAATTTGTTTTTGACTTCAAATTCTTTGTCAGTTCTTATTCAATTTGTTTTGAATCTCCATCCGTAGCTTTTCTAACCCGAATTGGCATGTTAAATCACTTTCCAAGATAAATGATCAATAAAATTGTTCTATTCATGCTTACTTGTTCACCAAATCTACCCAACATGTGTTTTCAACTTTATATTTCATTTCGATTTCTATTCAACTTGATTCGATTGTCCTTCCCAAATATTCTAGCTCTAATTGGGATGAAAATTGACATTCCTATGCCTAATGATGAAGCAAACATTCTATTTAAGCTTACCTGTTAACTAAATCTCTCCAAAATTTGTTTTTGAGTTCTAATTCTTTTTCCATTCTGTTTCAATTTGTTTCGAATCTCCATCTGTAACTTTTCTAACCCCAATTGGCATGTTAAATCACTTTCCAAGACAAATGATCAATAAAATTGTTCTAATCAAGCTTTCTTATTCACCAAGTCTACCCAAAATGTGTTTTCAATTTTATATTTCATTGCAATTCTGATTCAAGTTGTTTCGAACGTCTTTCCCAAATCTTTTAGCTTTAATTGGGATGTTAATTGACTTTCCTAAGGCTAAGGATGAACCAAAAATTCTATTTAAGTTTACTTGTTAACTAAGTCTCTGAAAATCTTATTTTGAACTTCCAATTCTTTATCAGTTCTGATTCAATTTGTTTTGAATCTCCATCCGTAGCTTTTCTAACTCGAATTGTCATGCTAAATCACTTTCCAAGATAAATCATCAATAAAATTGTTCTCTTCATGCTTACTTGTTCACCAAGTGTACCCAAAATGTGTTTTGAATTTTATGTTTCATTTTGATTGCGATTCAACTTGTTTCGGGTGTTCTTCCCCAATCTTCTACCTCTAATTCGGATGTTAATTAACATTTCGAAGGCCAATGACGAAGTAAAAATTTTATTTAAGCTTACTTGTTAACTAAGTCTCTCCAAAATTTGTTTTTGACTTCTAATTCTTTGTCAATTTTGATTCAATTTGTTTCGAATCGCCATCCGTTGCTTTTCTAACCCGAATTGCCATGTTAAATCACTTTCCAAGATAAATGACCAATAAAATTATTCCATTCATGCTTACTTGTTCACCAAGTCTAACAAAATGTATTTTCAATTTTATATTTTATTTCGATTTCTATTCAACTTGATTCGATTGTCCTTCCCAAATATTCTAGCTCTAATTGGGATGAAAATTGACATTCCTATGCCTAATGATGAAACAAACATTCTATTTAAGCTTACCTGTTAACTAAATCTCTCGAAAATTTGTACTTGACTTCCAATTGTTTTTCAATTCTAATCCAATTCATTTTGAATCTCTATCCGTAGCTTTTCTAACCCGAATTGGCATGTTAAATCACTTTGCAAGATAAACGATCAATAAAATTGTTCTACTCATGCTTACTTGTTCACTAAGTATACCCAAAATGTGTTTTCAATTTTATATTTCATTTCCATTCTGATTCAACTTGTTCCGGGTGTTCTTCCGCAATCTTCTACCTCTCATTGGGATGTTAATTCACATTTTGAAGGCCAATGACGAAGTAAACATTCTATTTAAGCTTACTTTTGAACTAAGTCTCTCAAAAATTTATTTTTGACTTCCAATTCTTTGTCAGTTCTTATTCAATTTGTTTTGAATCTCCTTCCGTAGCTTTTCTAACCCAAATTGGCATGTTAAATCACTTTCCAAGAGAAACGATCAATAAAATTGTTCTATTCATGCTTACCTATTCACCAAGTCTACCCAAAATGTGTTTTCAACTTTATATTTCATTTCGATTCCGACTCAAATTGTTTCTAGTGTTCTCCCCAAACCTTCTACCGCTAATTGGGATGTTCATTCACATTTCTAAGGCCAATGATGAAGTAAACATTCTATTTAAGCTTACTTGTTAACTAAGTCTCTCTAAAATTTGTTTTTGAGTTCCAATTCTTTTTCCATTCTGATTCAATTTGTTTCGAATCTCCATCCGTAACTTTTCTAACCCCAATTGGCATGTTAAATCACTTTCCAAGACAAATGATCAATAAAATTGTTCTAATCATGCTTTCTTGTTCACCAAGTCTACCAGAAATGTGTTTTCAATTTTATATTTCATTTCAATTCTGATTCAACTTGTTTCGAACATCCTTCCCAAATCTTCTACATTTAATTGGGATGTTATTTGACTTTCCAAAGGCTAATGATGAACCAAACATTCTATTTAAGCCTACTTGTTAACTAAGTCTCTACAAAGTTGATTTTTGACTTCCAATTCTTTTTCAGTTCTGATTCAATTTGTTTCCAATCTCCATCCGTTGCTTTTCTAACTCGAATTGGCATACTAAATCACTTTCCAAGATAAATGATCAATAAAATTGTTCTCTTCATGCTTACTTGTTCACCATGTGTACCCAAAATGTGTTTTAAATTTTATGTTTCATTTCGATTGCGATTCAACTTGTTTTGGGTGTTCTTCCCCAATCTTCTACCTCTAATTGGGATGTTAATTCACATTTCGAAGGCCAATGATGAAGCAAATATTCTATTGAAGCTTACTTGTTAACTAAGTCTCTCCAAAATTTGTTTTTGACCTCAAATTCTTTGTCAGTTCTTATTCAATTTGTTTTGAATCTCCATCCGTAGCTTTTCTAACCCGAATTGGCATGTTAAATCACTTTCCAAGATAAACGATCAATAAAATTGTTCTATTCATGCTTCATTGTTCACCAAATCTACCAAAAATGTGTTTTCAACTTTATATTTCATTTTGATTCCGATTCAACTTGTTTCGTGTGTTCTGCCCAAACCTTCTACCTCTAATTGGGATGTTAATTCACATTTCTAAGGCCAATGATCAAGTGAATATTCAATTTAAGCTTACTTGTTATCTAAGTCTCTCCAAAATTTGTTTTTGAGTTCCAATTCTTTTTCCATTCTGTTTCAATTTGTTTCGAATCTCCATCTGTAACTTTTCAAACCCCAATTGGCATGTTAAATCACTTTCCAAGACAAATGATCAATAAAATTGTTCTAATCATGCTTTCTTATTCACCAAGTCTACCCAAAATGTGTTTTCAATTTTATATTTCATTTCAATTCCGATTCAAGTTGTTTCGAACGTCTTTCCCAAATCTTTTAGCTTTAATTGGGATGTTAATTGACTTTCCTAAGGCTAATGATGAACCAAAAATTCTATTTAAGTTTACTTGTTAACTAAGTCTCTACAAAATTTATTTTTAACTTCCAATTCGTTATCAGTTCTGATTCAATTTGTTTTAAATCTCCATCCGTAGCTTTTCTAACTCGAATTGGCATGCTAAATCACTTTCCAAGATAAATGATCAATAAAATTGTTCTCTTCATGCTTACTTGTTCACCATGTGTACCCAAAATGTGTTTTGAATTTTATGTTTCATTTCGATTGCGATTCAACTTGTTTCGGGTGTTCATCCCCAATCTTCTACCTCTAATTCGGATGTTAATTAACATTTCGAAGGCCAATGATGAAGTAAAAATTTTATTTAAGCTTACTTGTTAACTAAGTCTCTCCAAAATTTGTTTTTGACTTCTAATTCTTTGTCAATTTTGATTCAATTTGTTTCGAATCGCCATCCGTTGCTTTTCTAACCCGAATTGCCATGTTAAATCACTTTCCAAGATAAATGACCAATAAAATTATTCCATTCATGCTTACTTGTTCACCAAGTCTACCAAAATGTATTTTCAATTTTATATTTTATTTCGATTTCTATTCAACTTGATTCGATTGTCCTTCCAAATATTCTAGCTCTAATTGGGATGAAAATTGACATTCCTATTCCTAATGATGAATCAAACATTCTATTTAAGCTTACCTGTTAACTAAATCTCTCCAAAATTTGTACTTGACTTCCAATTATTTTTCAATTCTAATCCAATTCGTTTTGAATCTCTATCCGTAGCTTTTCTAACCCGAATTGGCATGTTAAATCACTTTGCAAGATAAACGATCAATAAAATTGTTCTACTCATGCTTACTTGTTCACTAAGTATACCCAAAATGTGTTTTCAATTTTATATTTCATTTCCATTATGATTCAACTTGTTCCGGGTGTTCTTCCGCAATCTTCTACCTCTCATTGGGATGTTAATTCACATTTCGAAGGCCAATGATGAAGTAAACATTCTATTTAAGCTTACTTTTGAACTAAGTCTCTCAAAAATTTATTTTTGACTTCCAATTCTTTGTCAGTTCTTATTCAATTTGTTTTGAATCTCCTTCCGTAGCTTTTCTAACCCAAATTGGCATGTTAAATCACTTTCCAAGAGAAACGATCAATAAAATTGTTCTATTCATGCTTACCTATTCACCAAGTCTACCCAAAATGTGTTTTCAACTTTAAATTTCAATTCGATTCCGACTTAAATTGTTTCTAGTGTTCTCCCCAAACCTTCTACCGCTAATTGGGATGTTCATTCACATTTCTAAGGCCAATGATGAAGTAAACATTCTATTTAAGCTTACTTGTTAACTAAGTCTCTCTAAAATTTGTTTTTGAGTTCCAATTCTTTTTCCATTCTGATTCAATTTGTTTCGAATCTCCATACGTAACTTTTCTAACCTGAATTGGCATGTTAAATCACATTCCAAGATAAACGATCAACAAAATGGTTCTATTCATTCTTACTTGTTCACCAAGTCTACCCAAAATGTGTTTGCAATTTTATATTTCATTTTCATTCCGTTTCAACTTGTTTCGAGTGTTCTTCCCTAATCTTCTACCTCTAATTCGGATGTTAATTCACATTTCGAAGGCTAATGATCAAGTAAACATTATGTTTAAGCTTACTTGTTAACTAAGTCTCTCTAAAATTTATTTTTGACTTCCAAATCTTTATTAGTTCTTATTCAATTTGTTTCGAATCTCCATCCGTAGCTTTTCTAACCTGAATTGGCATGCTAAATCACTTTCCAAGATAAATGATCAATAAAATTGTTCTCTTCATGCTTACTTGTTCACCAAGCCTGCCCAAAATGTGTTTTCAATTTTATATTTCTTTTTGATTTCGATTCATCTTGTTTCGGGTGTTCTTACACAATCTTCTACCTCTAATTGAGATGTCAGTTCACATTTCTTAGGCCAATGATGAAGTAAACATTCTATTTAAGTTTACTTGTTAACTAAGTCTCTCTAAAATTTGTTTTTGAGTTCCTATTCTTTTTCCATTCTGATTCAATTTGTTTCGAATCTCCATCCGTAACTTTTCTAACCCCAATTGGCATGTTAAATCACTTTCCAAGACAAATGATCAATAAAATTGTTCTAATCATGCTTTCTTGTTCACCAAGTCTACCAGAAATGTGTTGTCAATTTTATATTTCATTTCAATTCTGATTCAACTTGTTTAGAACGTCCTTCCCAAATCTTCTACATTTAATTGGGATGTTATTTGACTTTCCGAAGGCTAATGATGAACCAAACATTCTATTTAAGCCTACTTGTTAACTAAGTCTCTACAAAGTTGATTTTTGACTTTCAATTCTTTTTCAGTTCTGATTCAATTTGTTTCCAATCTCCATCCGTTGCTTTTCTAACTCGAATTGGCATACTAAATCACTTTCCAAGATAAATGATCAATAAAATTGTTCTCTTCATGCTTACTTGTTCACCATGTGTACCCAAAATGTGTTTTGAATTTTATGTTTCATTTCGATTGCGATTCAACTTGTTTTGGGTGTTCTTCCCCAATCTTCTACCTCTAATTGGGATGTTAATTCACATTTCGAAGGCCAACGATGAAGCAAATGTTCTATTGAAGCTTACTTGTTGACTAAGTCTCTCCAAAATTAGTTTTTGAGTTCCAATTCTTTTTCCATTCTGTTTCAATTTGTTTCGAATCTCCATCCGTAACTTTTCTAACCCCAATTGGCATGTTAAATCACTTTCCAAGACAAATGATCAATAAAATTTTTCTAATCATGCTTTCTTGTTCACCAAGTCTACCAGAAATGTGTTTTCAATTTTATATTTCATTTCAATTCTGATTCAACTTGTTTTGAACGTCCTTCCCAAATCTTCTACATTTAATTGGGATGTTATTTGACTTTTCGAAGGCTAATGACGAACCAAACATTCTATTTAAGCCTACTTGTTAACTAAGCCTCTACAAAGTTGATTTTTGACTTCCAATTCTTTTTCAGTTCTGATACAATTTGTTTCCAATCTCCATCCGTTGCTTTTCTAACCCGAATTGGCATACTAAATCACTTTCCAAGATAAATGATCAATAAAATTGTTCTCCTCATGCTTACTTGTTCACCAAGTCTACCTAAAATGTGTTTTCAATTTTATATTTCATTTCAATGCCGATTCAACTTGTTTCGAATCTCCTTCCCAAATCTTGTATCTCTCATTGGGATGTTAATTGACATTCCTAAGGCCAATGATGAAGCAAACTTTCTATTTAAGCTTACTTGTTATCTAAATCTCTTTAAAATTTGTTTTTGACGTCAACTTCTTTTTCAGTTTTGATTCAATTTGGTTCGAATCTCCATCCATAGCTTTTGTAACTTGAATTGGCATGTTAAATCACTTTCCAAGATCAATGATCAATAAAATTGTTCTATTCATGCTTACTTGTCCACCAAGTCTACCTAAAATGTGTTTTCAATTTTATATTTCATTTCAATTCCAATTCAACTTGTTTCGAACGTCCTTCCCAAATCTTCTACATTTAATTGGGATGTTATTTGACTTTTCGAAGGCTAATGACGAACCAAACATTCTATTTAAGCCTACTTGTTAACTAAGCCTCTACAAAGTTGATTTTTGACTTCCAATTCTTTTTCAGTTATGATTCAATTTGTTTCCAATCTCCATCCGTTGCTTTTCTAACCCGAATTGGCATACTAAATCACTTTCCAAGATAAATGATCAATAAAATTGTTCTCCTCATGCTTACTTGTACACCAAGTCTACCTAAAATGTGTTTTCAATTTTATATTTCATTTCAATTCCGATTCAACTTGTTTCGAATCTCCTTCCCAAATCTTGTATCTCTAATTGGGATGTTAATTGACATTCCTAAGGCCAATGATGAAGAAAACTTTCTATTTAAGCTTACTTGTTATCTAAGTCTCTTTAAAATTTGTTTTTGACGTCAACTTCTTTTTCAGTTCTGATTCAATTTGGTTCGAATCTCCATCCATAGCTTTTGTAACTTGAATTGGCATGTTAAATCACTTTCCAAGATCAATGATCAATAAAATTGTTCTATTCATGCTTACTTGTCCACCAAGTCTACCTAAAATGTGTTTTCAATTTTATATTTCATTTCAATTCCAATTCAACTTTTTTCGAATGTCCTTCCCAAATCTTGTAGCTCTAATTGAGATGTTCATTCACATTCCTAAGGCCAATGGTGAAGCTAAAATTCTATTTAAGATGACTTGTTAACTAAGTCTCTCCAAAATTTGCTTTAACTTCAAATTTTTTGTCAGTACTTACTCAATTTGTTTCGAATCTCCATCCGTAGCTTTTCTAACTCGAATTGGCATGTTAAATCACTTTCCAAGACAAATGATCAATAGAATTGGTCCTTCATGCTTGCTTGTTCACCAAGTCGACCCAAAATGTGTTTTCAATTTTATATTTCATTTCAATTAAGATTCAACTTTTTTCGAATGTCCTTCCCAAATCTTGTAGCTCTAATTGAGATGTTCATTCACATTCCTAAGGCCAATGGTGAAGCTAAAATTTTATTTAAGATGACTTGTTAACTAAGTCTCTCCAAAATTTGCTTTAACTTCAAATTTTTTGTCAGTACTTACTCAATTTGTTTCGAATCTCCATCCGTAGCTTTTCTAACTCGAATTGGCATGTTAAATCACTTTCCAAGACAAATGATCAATAGAATTGGTCCTTCATGCTTGCTTGTTCACCAAGTCGACCCAAAATGTGTTTTCAATTTTATATTTCATTTCAATTAAGATTCACCTTGTTTCGAATGTCCTTCCCAAACATTCTAGCTTTAATTAGGAAGAAAATTGACATTCCTAAGGCTAATGATGAAGCAAACATTCTATTTAACCTTACTTGTTAACTAAGTCTCTGCAAAATTTGTATTTGACTTCTAATTCCTTTTCAATTCTGATTCTAATGTTTTGAATCTCCATCCATAGCCTTTCTAACCCGAACTGGAAAGTTAAATCACTTTCCAGGACAAATGATCAATAAAATTGTTCTATTCATGTTTACTTGTTCACCAAGTCTACCCAAAATGTTTTTTCAATTACATATTTCATTTCGATTCTGATTCAACTTGTTTAGAGTGTTCTTCCCAAATCTTCTAGCTCTAATTGTTATGTTCAATCACATTCCTAAGGCTAATGATCAAGCAAACATTCTATTTAAGCTTACCTGTTAACTAAATCTCTCCAAAAATTGTATTTGACTTCCAATTCTTTTTTAATTCTGATTCTATTTGTCTTGAATCTCTATCCGCACCTTTTAAAACCTGAATTGGCATGTTAAATCACTTTCCAAGTCAAATGATTAATAAAATTGTTCTATTCATGCTTACTTGTTCACCAAGTCTACCTAAAATTTGTTTTCAATTTTATATTTCATTTCTATTTCGATGTAACTTGTTTCGAATGTCCTTCCCAAATCATGTAGCTCTATTTGGGATGTTAATTGACATTCCTAAGGCCAATGATGAACCAAACATTCTATGTAAGCTTACTTGTTAACTAAGTCTCTCTAAAATTTATTTTTGACGTCAACTTCTTTTTCCGTTCTGATTCAATTTGGTTCGAATCTCCATCCATTGCTTTTTTTACCCGAATTGGCATATTAAATCACCTTCCAAGATCAATGATCAACAAAATTTTTCTATTCATGCTTACTTGTTCACCAAGTCTACCCAAAATGTGTTTTCAATTTTATATTTCATTTCAATTCTGATTCAACTTTTTTTGAACGTCCTTCCCAAATCTTGTAGCTCTAATTGGGATGTTAATTGACTTTCCTACGGCTAATGATGAAGCAAACATTCTATTTAAACTTACTTGTTAGCTAAGTCTCTACAAAATTTGTTTTTGACTTCCAATTCTTTGTTGGTTCTGATTCAATTTGTTTCGAATCTCCATCCGTAGCTTTTGTAAATCAAATTGGCATGTTAAATCACTTTCCAAGTCAAATGATCAATAAAATTATTTTATTCATGCATACTTGTTCACCAAGTCTACCCAAAATGTGTTTTCAATTATATCTTTAATTTCTATTTCGATTTAACTTGTTTCGAATGACCTTCCCAATTCTTGTAGCTCTAATTGTTATGTTCAATCACATTCCTAAGGCTAATGATGAAGCAAACATTCTATTTAAGCTTACCTGTTAACTAACTCTCTCCAAAAATTGTATTTGACTTCAAATTCTTTTTTAATTCTGATTCTATTTGTCTTGAATCTCTATCCGTACCTTTTATAACCCAAATTGGCATGTTAAATCACTTTCCAAGTCAAATGATCAATAAAATTGTTCTATTCATGCTTACTTGTTCACCAAGTCTACCCAAAATGTGTTTTCAATTTTATATTTCATTTCTATTTCGATGTAACTTGTTTCGAATTTCCTTCCCAAATCATGTAGCTCTATTTGGGATGTTAATTGACATTCCTAAGGCCAATGATGAACCAAACATTCTATGTAAGCTTACTTGTTAACTAAGTCTCTCTAAAATTTATTTTTGACGTCAACTTCTTTTTCCGTTCTGATTCAATTTGGTTCGAATCTCCATCCATTGCTTTTTTTACCCGAATTGGCATATTAAATCACCTTCCAAGATCAATGATCAACAAAATTTTTCTATTCATGCTTACTTGTTCACCAAGTCTACCCAAAATGTGTTTTCAATTTTATATTTCATTTCAATTCTGATTCAAC
>JAVHNK010000140.1:0-22006 GCA_031216115.1 Senna siamea | reverse complement strand
CGTTCCTAGTTACCCCAGCGATGCTGCAATTTGCATGATTCTAGGCGAAAAGAGAGGGTGGGGTGCGACACGATGGCTTCCAGGAGGTCGCCATCACTGATCTTACTCGCTTTGGCGGCTTAACTCTGAGGTTGATGGGATCAGTGCGCTAGTCTTTGGTGTGGTCGCACCCATAAAGGTCAAATCTTTATATTTATCACCAAAGGTCTCACTCGTAGGCCAATATTGAGCGCAGTAGTGTCCTATTAGAAAATTGACGACGAAAAAAGGGGCGCGGCACAAAGAATTCCAAAGGGGGTCGCGCACCATAGACATACTCTCTTCTATGTTCGCCGAATAACGGAGCTCTTAAAAGAACTTGCGTATTGGTACTCGTGTGAATGCTCCACCTAAATTTTACTCCCTTTGAATATTCGTTCCAATTACCCCATCTCGGAGTGAAAATTTGCGTTGAGAAACAGTACTCTACGAATTTGCATGATTCTAGACGGAAAAAGAGGGGTGGGGTGCAACACGAGGACTTCCCAGGAGGTCACCCATCCTAGTACTACTCTCGCCCAAGCACGCTTAACTGCGGAGTTCTGATGGGATCCGGTGCACTAGAGCTGGTGTGATCGCACCCGTAACGTCAAATGCGCCCCTTATATTTATCACCAAAGGTCTCACTCGTAGGCCAATATTGAGCATACTAATGTCCTATTAGAAAATTGATGACGAAAAAAGGGGCGCGGCACAAAGAATTCCAAGGGGGGTCGCGCATCATAGACATACTCTCTTCTATGTTCGCCGAATAACGGAGCTCTTAAAAGAACTTGCGTATTGGTACTCGTGTGAATGCTCCAGCTAAATTTTACTCCCTTTGAATATTCGTTGCAATTACCCCATCTCGGAGTGAAAATTTGCGTTGAGAAAGCGATACTGCAATTTGCATGATTCTAGGCGGAAAAAGAGGGGTGGGGTGCAACACGAGGACTTCCCAGGAGGTCACCCATCCTAGTACTACTCTCGCCCAAGCGCGCTTCCCTGCGGAGTTCTGATGGGATTCGGTGCACTAGAGCTGGTGTGATCGCACCCGTAACGTCAAATGCGCCCCTTATATTTATCACCAAAGGTCTCACTCGTAGGCCAATATTGGCCTTGATAATGTCCTATTAGAAAATTGGCTGACGAAAAAGAGCGCGGCACAAAGAATTCCATGAGGGGTCGCGCACCATACACATACTCTCTTCTATGTTCGTAGAATAGCAGATCTTAAAAGAACTTGCGTATTGGTACTCGTGTGAATGCTCCAGCTAAATTTTACTCCCTTTGAATATTCGTTGCAATTACCCCATCTCGGAGTGAAAATTTGCGTTGAGAAACAATACTCTACGAATTTGCATGATTCTAGACGGAAAAAGAGGAGTGGGGTGCAACACGAGGACTTCCCAGGAGGTCACCCATCCTAGTACTACTCTCGCCCAAGCGCGCTTAACTGCGGAGTTCTGATGGGATCCGGTGCACTAGAGCTGGTGTGATCGCACTCGTATCGTCAAATGCGCCTTTTATATTTATCACCAAAGGTCTCACTCGTAGGCCAATATTGGCCTTGATAATGTCCTATTAGAAAATTGGCGGCGAAAAAGAGGCGCGGCACAAAAAGAATTCCAAGAAGTCGCGCATCATAGACATACTCTCTTACATGTTCGCCGAATAGCAGATCTTAAAAGAACTTGCGTATTGGTACTCGTGTGAATGCTCCAGCTAAATTTTACTCCCTTTGAATATTCGTTCCAATTACCCCATCTCGGAGTGAAAATTTGCGTTGAGTAAGCTTGATACTCTGCAATTTGCATGATTCTAGACGGAAAAAGAGAGGTGGGGTGCAACACGAGGACTTCTCAGGAGGTCACCCATCCTAGTACTACTCTCGCCCAAGCACGCTTAACTGCGGAGTTCTGATGGGATCCGGTGCACTAGTGCTGGTGTGATCGCACCCGTAACGTCAAATGCGCCCTTTATATTTATCACCAAAGGTCTCACTCGTAGGCCAATATTGACCACAGTAGTGTCCTATTAGAAAATTGACGACGAAAAAAGGGGCGTGGCACAAAGAATTCCAAAGGGGGTCGCGCATCATAGACATACTCTCTTCTATGTTCGCCGAATAACGGAGCTCTTAAAAGAACTTGCGTATTGGTACTCGTGTGAATGCTCCAGCTAAATTTTACTCCCTTTGAATATTCGTTCCAATTACCCCATCTCGGAGTGAAAATTTGCGTTGAGAAACAGTACTCTACGAATTTGCATGATTCTAGACGGAAAAAGAGGGGTGGGGTGCAACACGAGGACTTCCCAGGAGGTCACCCATCCTAGTACTACTCTCGCCCAAGCACGCTTAACTGCGGAGTTCTGATGGGATCCGGTGCACTAGAGCTGGTGTGATCGCACACGTAACGTCAAATGCGCCCTTTATATTTATCACCAAAGGTCTCACTCGTAGGCCAATATTGAGCGCAGTAATGTCCTATTAGAAAATTGACGACGAAAAAAGAGCGGCCTGAAAGAATTCCAAGAAGTCGCGCAACATAGACATACTCACTTCTATGTTCGTAGAATAGCAGCTCTTAACAGAACTTGCGTATTGGTACTCGTGTGAATGCTCCAGCTAAATTTTACTCCCTTTGAATATTCGTTCCAATTACCCCATCTCGGAGTGAAAATTTGCGTTGAGAAGCAATACTCTACGAAATTGCATGATTCTAGACGGAAAAAGAGGGGCGGTGTGCAACACGAGGACTTCCCAGGAGGTCACCCTTCCTAGTACTACTCTGGCCCAAGCACGCTGAACTGCGGAGTTCTGATGGGATCCGGTGCACTCGAGCTGGTGTGATCGCACGCATAATGTCAAATGCGCCCCTTATATTTATCACCAATGGTCTCACTCGTAGGCCAGTATTGGCCTTGATAATGTCCTATTAGAAAATTGGTGACGAAAAAAGAGCGCGGCACAAAAAGAATTCCAAGAAGTCGCGCATCATAGACATACTCTCTTCTATGTTCGTAGAATAGCAGACTCTTAAAAGAACTTGCGTATTGGTGCTCGTGTGAATGCTCGTCTTAAATTTTACTCCCTTTGAATATTCGTTGCAATTACCCCATCTCGGACTGAAAATTTGCGTTGAGAAAGCGATACTGCAATTTGCATGATTCTAGGCGAAAAAAGGGGTGGGGTGCAACACGAGGACTTCGGGAGGTCACCCATCCTAGTACTACTCGCCCAAGCACGCTTAAGCTGCGGAGTTACGATGGGATCGGTGCACTAGTCTTTGGTGTGATCGCACCGTAACGTCAAATGCGCCTTTTATATTTATCACCAAAGGTCTCACTCGTAGGCCAATATTGGCCTTGATAATGTCTATTAGAAAATTGGCTGACGAAAAAAGGCGCGGCACAAAGAATTCCAAGAAGTCGCGCATCATAGACATACTCTCTTCTATGTTCGTAGAATAGCGGAGCTCTTAAAGAACTTGCGTATTGGTACTCGTGTGAATGCTCGGCTAAATTTTACTCCCTTTGAATATTCGTTGCAATTACCCCATCTCGGAGTGAAAATTTGCGTTGAGAAAGCGATACTCTGCAATTTGCATGATTCTAGGCGGAAAAAAGAGGTGGGGTGCAACACGAGGACTTCAGGAGGTCACCCATCCTAGTACTACTCTCGCCCAAGCAGCTTAAGCTGCGGAGTTACGATGGGATCAGGTGCACTAGTCTTTGGTGTGATCGCACCGTAACGTCAAATCGCCCTTTATATTTATCACCAAGGTCTCACTCGTAGGCCAATATTGGCCTTGATAATGTCCTATTAGAAAATTGTGACGAAAAAAGAGAGCGGCCTGAAGAATTCCAAGAAGTCGCGCATCATAGACATACTCTCTTCTATGTTCGTAGAATAGCAGACTCTTAAAGAACTTGCGTATTGGTACTCGTGTGAATGCTCGGCTAAATTTTACTCCCTTTGAATATTCGTTCCAATTACCCCATCTCGGAGTGAAAATTTGCGTTGAGAAAGCGATTACTGCAATTTTCATGATTCTAGACGAAAAAAGAAGGGTGGGGTGCAACACGAGGACTTCCCAGGAGGTCACCCATCCTAGTACTACTCTCGCCCAAACACGCTTAACTGCGGAGTTCTGATGGGATCAGGTGCAGTAGTCTTTGGTGTGATCGCAAGTAACGTCAAATCGCCCTTTATATTTATCACCAAAGGTCTCACTCGTAGGCCAATATTGGCCTTGATAATGTCCTATTAGAAAATTGGCTGACGAAAAAAGAGCGCGGCACAAAGAATTCCAAGAAGTCGCGCATCATAGACATACTCTCTTCTATGTTCGTCGAATAACGGAGCTCTTAAAAGAACTTGCGTATTGGTACTCGTGTGAATGCTCCAGCTAAATTTTACTCCCTTTGAATATTCGTTCCAATTACCCCATCTCGGAGTGAAAATTTGCGTTGAGAAAGCTTGATACTCTGCAATTGGCATGATTCTAGGCGGAAAAAGGGGGTGGGGTGCAACACGAGGACTTCCCAGGAGGTCACCCATCCTAGTACTACTCTCGCCCAAACACGCTTAACTGCGGAGTTCTGATGGGATCCGGTGCAGTAGTGCTGGTGTGATCGCACCCGTAACGTCAAATGCGCCCTTTATATTTATCACCAACGGTCTCACTCGTAGGCCAATATTGGCCTTGATAATGTCTATTAGAAAATTGTGACGAAAAAGAGCGCGGCACAAAGAATTCCAAAGTCGCGCATCATAGACATACTCTCTTCTATGTTCGTAGAATAGCAGGCTCTTAAAGAACTTGCGTATTGGTGCTCGTGTGAATGCTCCTGCTAAATTTTACTCCCTTTGAATATTCGTTCCATTTACCCCATCTCGGAGTGATAATTTGCGTTGAGAAAGCGATACTGCAATTTGCATGATTCTAGGCGGAAAAAGAGGGTGGGGTGCAACACGAGGACTTCGGAGGTCACCCATCCTAGTACTACTCTCGCCCAAGCAGCTTAAGCTGCGGAGTTACGATGGGATCAGGTGCACTAGTCTTTGGTGTGATCGCACGTAACGTCAAATCGCCCTTTATATTTATCACCAAAGGTCTCACTCGTAGGCCAATATTGGC
This sequence comes from Senna siamea, assembly GCA_031216115.1. NCBI lineage: Eukaryota > Viridiplantae > Streptophyta > Magnoliopsida > Fabales > Fabaceae > Senna > Senna siamea. Next base: position 16,844 of record JAVHNK010000140.1, on the reverse strand, counting down.
CTTGATAATGTCTATTAGAAAATTGACGGCGAAAAGAGGCGCGGCCTGAAAAGAATTCAAAGGGGTCGCGCATCATAGACATACTCTCTTACATGTTAGCGAATAGCAGCTCTTAAAAAGAACTTGCGTATTGGTACTCGTGTGAATGCTCGGCTAAATTTTACTCCCTTTGAATATTCGTTGCAATTACCCCATCTCGGAGTGAAAATTTGCGTTGAGAAAGCGATACTCTGCAATTTGCATGATTCTAGGCGGAAAAAGAGGGTGGGGTGCAACACGAGGACTTCAGGAGGTCACCCATCCAAGTACTACTCTCGCCCAAGCACCCTTAAGCTCGAGTTACGATGGGATCCGGTGCACTAGTCTTTGGTGTGATCGCACGTAACGTCAAATCGCCCTTTATATTTATCACCAAAGGTCTCACTCGTAGGCCAATATTGGCCTTGATAATGTCCTATTAGAAAATTGACGATGAAAAAAGGGGCGCGGCACAAAGAATTGCAAGAGGGGTCGCGCACCATAGACATACTCTCTTACATGTTCGTAGAATAGCGGAGCTCTTAAAGAACTTGGGTATTGGTACTCGTGTGAATGCTCCCTCTAAATTTTACTCCCTTTGAATATTCGTTCCAATTACCCATCTCGGAGTGAAAATTTGCGTTGAGAAAGCGATACTGCAATTTGCATGATTCTAGGCGGAAAAAGAGGGTGGGGTGCAACACGAGGACTTCCAGGAGGTCACCCATCCTAGTACTACTCTCGCCCAAACACGCTTAAGCTGCGGAGTTACGATGGGATCAGGTGCACTAGTCTTTGGTGTGATCGCACCGATAACATCAAATGCGCCCCTTATATTTATCACCAACGGTCTCACTCGTAGGCCAATATTGGCCTTGATAATGTCCTATTAGAAAATTGTGACGAAAAAGAGCGCGGCACAAAGAATTCCAAGAAGTCGCGCATCATAGACATACTCTCTTACATGTTCGTAGAATAGCAGACTCTTAAAAGAACTTTCGTATTGGTACTCGTGTGAATGCTACGGCTAAATTTTACTCCCTTTGAATATTCGTTCCAATTACCCCATCACGGAGTGAAAATTTGCGTTGAGAAACAATACTCTACGAATTTGCATGATTCTAGACGGAAAAAGAGGGGTGGGGTGCAACACGAGGACTTCCTAGGAGGTCACCCATCCTAGTACTACTCTCGCCCAAGCACGCTTAACTGCAGAGTTCTGATGGGATCCGGTGCACTAGAGCTGGTGTGATCGCACCCGTAACGTCAAATGCGCCCCTTATATTTATCACCAAAGGTCTCACTCGTAGGCCAATATTGAGCGCAGTAATGTCCTATTAGAAAATTGACGACGAAAAAAGGGGCGCGGCACAAAGAATTCCAAGAGTCTGCATCATAGACATACTCTCTTCTATGTTCGCCGAATAACGGAGCTCTTAAAAGAACTTGCGTATTGGTACTCGTGTGAATGCTCCACCTAAATTTTACTCCCTTTGAATATTCGTTCCAATTACCCCATCTCGGAGTGAAAATTTGCGTTGAGAAACAGTACTCTACGAATTTGCATGATTCTAGACGGAAAAAGAGGGGTGGGGTGCAACACGAGGACTTCCGAGGAGGTCACCCATCCTAGTACTACTCTCGCCCAAGCACGCTTAACTGCGGAGTTCTGATGGGATCCGGTGCACTAGAGCTGGTGTGATCGCACGCATAATGTCAAATGCGCCCCTTATATTTATCACCAATGGTCTCACTCGTAGGCCAATATTGGCCTTGATAATGTCTATTAGAAAATTGGCTGACGAAAAAGAAGCGGCACAAAAGAATTCCAAAAGGGCTCGCGCATCATAGACATACTCTCTTCTATGTTCGCCGAATAACGGAGCTCTTAAAAGAACTTGCGTATTGGTACTCGTGTGAATGCTCCAGCTAAATTTTACTCCCTTTGAATATTCGTTCCAATTACCCCATCTCGGAGTGAAAATTTGCGTTGAGAAACAGTACTCTACGAATTTGCATGATTCTAGACGGAAAAAGAGGGGTGGGGTGCAACACGAGGACTTCCCAGGAGGTCACCCATCCTAGTACTACTCTCGCCTGAGCGCTTAACTACGGAGTTCTGATGGGATCCGGTGCGCTAGTGCTGGTGTGATCGCACCCGTAACGTCAAATGCGCCCCTTATATTTATCACCAAAGGTCTCACTCGTAGGCCAATATTGACCGCAGTAGTGTCCTATTAGAAAATTGACGACGAAAAAATAGCGGCCTGAAAAGAATTCCAAGAGTCGCGCATCATAGACATACTCTCTTACATGTTCGTAGAATAGCAGACTCTTAAAAGAACTTGCGTATTGGTACTCGTGTGAATGCTCCAGCTAAATTTTACTCCCTTTGAATATTCGTTCCAATTACCCCATCTCGGAGTGAAAATTTGCGTTGAGAAACAATACTCTACGAAATTGCATGATTCTAGACTGAAAAAGAGGGGTGGGGTGCAACACGAGGACTTCCCAGGAGGTCACCCATCCTAGTACTACTCTCGCCCAAGCACGCTTAAGCTGCGAGTTACGATGGGATCCGGTGCACTAGTCTTTGGTGTGATCGCACTCGTATCGTCAAATGCGCCTTTTATATTTATCACCAAAGGTCTCACTCGTAGGCCAATATTGGCCTTGATAATGTCCTATTAGAAAATTGACGAAAAAGAGCGCGGCACAAAGAATTCCAAAGAGTCGCGCATCATAGACATACTCTCTTCCATGTTCGCCGAATAACAGAGCTCTTAAAAGAACTTGCGTATTGGTACTCGTGTGAATGCTCCAGCTAAATTTTACTCCCTTTGAATATTCGTTGCAATTACCCCATCTCGGAGTGAAAATTTGCGTTGAGAAAGCGATACTCTGCAATTTGCATGATTCTATACGGAAAAAGAAGGGTGGAGTGCAACACGAGGACTTCCCAAGAGGTCACCCATCCTAGTACTACTCTCGCCTGAGCGCTTAACTGCGGAGTTCTGATGGGATCCGGTGCACTAGTGCTGGTGTGATCGCACCCGTAACGTCAAATGCGCCCTTTATATTTATCACCAAAGGTCTCACTCGTAGGCCAATATTGACCACAGTAGTGTCCTATTAGAAAATTGTCTTCGATAAAAGAGCGGCCTGAAAGAATTCCAAGAAGTCGCGCATCATAGACATACTCTCTTACATGTTCGTAGAATAGCAGACTCTTAAAAGAACTTGCGTATTGGTACTCGTGTGAATGCTCCAGCTAAATTTTACTCCCTTTGAATATTCGTTCCAATTACCCCATCTCGGAGTGAAAATTTGCGTTGAGAAACAGTACTCTACGAATTTGCATGATTCTAGACGGAAAAAGAAGGGTGGGGTGCAACACGAGGACTTCCCAGGAGGTCACCCATCCTAGTACTACTCTCGCCCAAACACGCTTAACTGCGGAGTTCTGATGGGATCCGGTGCAGTAGTGCTGGTGTGATCGCAGCCGTAACGTCAAATGCGCCCTTTATATTTATCACCAAAGGTCTCACTCGTAGGCCAATATTGAGCGCAGTAATGTCCTATTAGAAAATTGACGACGAAAAAAGGGGCGCGGCACAAAGAATTCCAAAGGGGGTCGCGCACCATAGACATACTCTCTTCTATGTTCGCCGAATAACGGAGCTCTTAAAAGAACTTGCGTATTGGTACTCGTGTGAATGCTCCAGCTAAATTTTACTCCCTTTGAATATTCGTTCCAATTACCCCATCTCGGAGTGAAAATTTGCGTTGAGAAAGAGTACTCTACGAATTTGCATGATTCTAGGCGGAAAAAGAGGGTGGGGTGCAACACGAGGACTTCTCAGGAGGTCACCCATCCTAGTACTACTCTCGCCCAAGAACGCTTAACTGCGGAGTTCTGATGGGATCCGGTGCACTAGTGCTGGTGTGATCGCACCGTTAACGTTGAATGCGCCCTTTATATTTATCACCAAAGGTCTCACACGTAGGCCAATATTGAGCGCAGTAATGTCCTATTAGAAAATTGGCTGACGAAAAAAGAGCGCGGCCTGAAAGAATTCCAAGAAGTCGCGCATCATAGACATCCTCTCTTCTATGTTCGTCGAATAACGGAGCTCTTAGAAGAACTTGCGTATTGGTACTCGTGTGAATGCTCCACCTAAATTTTACTCCCTTTGAATATTCGTTCCAATTACCCCATCTCGGAGTGAAAATTTGCGTTGAGAAACAGTACTCTACGAATTTGCATGATTCTAGACGGAAAAAGAGGGGTGGGGTGCAACACGAGGACTTCCCAGGAGGTCACCCATCCTAGTACTACTCTCGCCCAAGCACGCTTAACTGCGGAGTTCTGATGGGATCCGGTGCACTAGTGCTGGTGTGATCGCACCCGTAACGTCAAATGCGCCCTTTATATTTATCACCAAAGGTCTCACTCGTAGGCCAATATTGACCACAGTAGTGTCCTATTAGAAAATTGACGACGAAAAAAGGGGCGCGGCACAAAGATTTCCAAAGGGGGTCGCGCACCATAGACATACTCTCTTCTATGTTCGCCGAATAACAGAGCTCTTGAAAGAACTTGCGTATTGGTACTCGTGTGAATGCTCCAGCTAAATTTTACTCCCTTTGAATATTCGTTCCAATTACCCCATCTCGGAGTGAAAATTTGCGTTGAGAAACAGTACTCTACGAATTTGCATGATTCTAGACGGAGAAAGAGTGGTGGAGTGCAACACGAGGACTTCCCAGGAGGTCACCCATCCTAGTACTACTCTCGCCCAAACACGCTTAACTGCAGAGTTCTGATGGGATACGGTGCAGTAGTGCTGGAGTGATCGCACCGGTAACATCAAATGCGCCCCTTATATTTATCACCAAAGGTCTCACTCGTAGGCCAATATTGAGCGCAGTAATGTCCTATTAGAAAATTGACGACGAAAAAAGGGGCGGCCTGAAAGAAGTCCAAGAGTCGCGCATCATAGACATACTCTCTTCTATGTTCGCCGAATAACGGAGCTCTTAAAAGAACTTGCGTATTGGTACTCGTGTGAATGCTCCACCTAAATTTTACTCCCTTTGAATATTCGTTCCAATTACCCCATCTCGGAGTGAAAATTTGCGTTGAGAAACAGTACTCCATGAATTTGCATGATTATAGACGGAAAAAGAAGGGTGGGGTGCAACACGAGGACTTCCCCGGAGGTCACCCATCCTAGTACTACTCTCGCCCAAGCACGCTTAACTGCAGAGTTCTGATGGGATCCGGTGCACTAGAGCTGGTGTGATCGCACACGTAACGTCAAATGCGCCCCTTATATTTATCACCAAAGGTCTCACTCGTAGGCCAATATTGACCTTGATAATGTCTATTAGAAAATTGGCAGCGAAAAAAAGAGAGCGGCACAAAGAATTCCAAGAAGTCGCGCATCATAGACATACTCTCTTACATGTTCGCTGAATAACGGAACTCTTAAAAGAACTTGCGTATTGGTACTCGTGTGAATGCTCTAGCTAAATTTTACTCCCTTTGAATATTCGTTCCAATTACCCCATCTCGGAGTGAAAATTTGCGTTGAGAAACAGTACTCTACGAATTTGCATGATTCTAGACGGAAAAAGAGGGGTGGGGTGCAACACGAGGACTTCCTAGGAGGTCACCCATCCTAGTACTACTCTCGCCCAAGCACGCTTAACTGCGGAGTTCTGATGGGATCCGGTGCACTAGTGCTGGTGTGATCGCACCCGTAACGTCAAATGCGCCCTTTATATTTATCACCAACGGTCTCACTCGTAGGCCAATATTGACCTTGATAATGTCCTATTAGAAAATTGGCGACGAAAAAGAGGCGGCCTGAAAAGAATTCCAAGAAGTCGCGCATCATAGACATACTCTCTTCTATGTTCGCCGAATAACGGAGCTCTTAAAAGAACTTGCGTATTGGTACTCGTGTGAATGCTCCAGCTAAATTTTACTCCCTTTGAATATTCGTTGCAATTACCCCATCTCGGAGTGAAAATTTGCGTTGAGAAAGCGATACTGCAATTTTCATGATTCTAGGCGAAAAAAGAGGGGTGGGGTTCAACACGAGGACTTCCCAGGAGGTCACCCATCCTAGTAGTACTCTCGCCCAAGCACGCTTCACTACTGAGTTCTGATGGGATACGGTGCAGTAGTGCTGGAGTGATCGCACCGATAACATCAAATGCGCCCCTTATATTTATCACCAACGGTCTCACTCGTAGGCCAATATTGAGCGCAGTAATGTCCTATTAGAAAATTGACGACGAAAAAAGGGGCGCGGCACAAAGAATTCCAAGAAGTCGCGCATCATAGACATACTCTCTTCTATGTTCGTAGAATAACAGAGCTCTTAAAAGAACTTGTGTATTGGTACTCGTGTGAATGCTCCAGCTAAATTTTACTCCCTTTGAATATTCGTTGCAATTACCCCATCTCGGAGTGAAAATTTGCGTTGAGAAACAGTACTCTACGAATTTGCATGATTCTAGACGGAAAAAGAGGGGTGGGGTGCAACACGAGGACTTCTCAGGAGGTCACCCATCCTAGTACTACTCTCGCCCAAGCACGCTTAACTGCGGAGTTCTGATGGGATCCGGTGCACTAGTGCTGGTGTGATCGCACCCGTAACGTCAAATGCGCCCTTTATATTTATCACCAAAGGTCTCACTCGTAGGCCAATATTGAGCGCAGTAATGTCCTATTAGAAAATTGACGACGAAAAAAGGTGCGGCACAAAAAGAATTCCAAGAGTCGCGCATCATAGACATACTCTCTTCTATGTTCGCCGAATAACGGAGCTCTTAAATGAACTTGCGTATTGGTACTCGTGTGAATGCTCCAGCTAAATTTTACTCCCTTTGAATATTCGTTCCAATTACCCCATCTCGGAGTGAAAATTTGCGTTGAGAAACAGTACTCTACGAATTTGCATGATTCTAGACGGAAAAGAGGGGTGGGGTGCAACACGAGGACTTCCCAGGAGGTCACCCATCCTAGTACTACTCTCGCCCAAACACGGCTTAAGCTGCAGAGTTATGATGGGATCCGGTGCACTAGAGCTGGTGTGATCGCACCCGTAACGTCAAATGCGCCCCTTATATTTATCACCAAAGGTCTCACTCGTAGGCCAATATTGACCACAGTAGTGTCCTATTAGAAAATTGACGACGAAAAAAGGGGCGCAGCACAAAGAATTCCAAGGGGGGTCGTGCACCATAGACATACTCTCTTCTATGTTCGCTGAATAACGGAGCTCTTGAAAGAACTTGCGTATTGGTACTCGTGTGAATGCTCCAGCTAAATTTTACTCCCTTTGAATATTCGTTGCAATTACCCCATCTCGGAGTGAAAATTTGCGTTGAGAAACAGTACTCTACGAATTTGCATGATTCTAGACGGAAAAAGAGGGGTGGGGTGCAACACGAGGACTTCCCAGGAGGTCACCCATCCTAGTACTACTCTCGCCCAAGCACGCTTAACTGCAGAGTTCTGATGGGATCCGGTGCACTAGAGCTGGTGTGATCGCACCCGTAACGTCAAATGCGCCCCTTATATTTATCACCAAAGGTCTCACTCGTAGGCCAATATTGAGCGCAGTAATGTCCTATTAGAAAATTGACGACGAAAAAAGGGCGCGGCACAAAGAATTCCAAGGGGGGTCGCGCATCATAGACATACTCTCTTCTATGTTCGTCGAATAACGGAGCTCTTAAAAGAACTTGCGTATTGGTACTCGTGTGAATGCTCCAGCTAAATTTTACTCCCTTTGAATATTCGTTCCAATTACCCCATCTCGGAGTGAAAATTTGCGTTGAGAAATAGTACTCTACGAATTTGCATGATTCTAGACGGAAAAAGAAGGGTGGGGTGCAACACGAGGACTTCCCAGGAGGTCACCCATCCTAGTACTACTCTCGCCCAAGCGCGCTTAACTGCGGAGTTCTGATGGGATCCGGTGCACTAGAGCTGGTGTGATCGCACACGTAACGTTAAATGCGCCCTTTATATTTATCACCAAAGGTCTCACTCGTAGGCCAATATTGAGCCTTGATAATGTCCTATTAGAAAATTGGTGACGAAAAAAAGAGCGGCACAAAGAATTCCAAGAAGTCGCGCATCATAGACATACTCTCTTACATGTTCGTAGAATAGCAGACTCTTAAAAGAACTTGCGTATTGGTACTCGTGTGAATGCTCCACCTAAATTTTACTCCCTTTGAATATTCGTTCCAATTACCCCATCTCGGAGTGAAAATTTGCGTTGAGAAACAGTACTCTACGAATTTGCATGATTCTAGACGGAAAAAAGGGGTGGGGTGCAACACGAGGACTTCCGAGGAGGTCACCCATCCTAGTACTACTCTCGCCCAAGCACGCTTAACTGCGGAGTTCTGATGGGATCCGGTGCACTAGTGCTGGTGTGATCGCACCGGTAACGTCAAATGCGCCCTTTATATTTATCACCAAAGGTCTCACTCGTAGGCCAATATTGGCCTTGATAATGTCCTATTAGAAAATTGATGACGAAAAAAGGGGCGCGGCACAAAGAATTCCAAGGGGGGTCGCGCATCATAGACATACTCTCTTCTATGTTCGTCGAATAACGGAGCTCTTAAAAGAACTTGCGTATTGGTACTCGTGTGAATGCTCCAGCTAAATTTTACTCCCTTTGAATATTCGTTGCAATTACCCCATCTCGGAGTGAAAATTTGCGTTGAGAAAGCTTGATACTCTACGAATTTGCATGATTCTAGACGGAAAAAGAGGGATGGGGTGCAACACGAGGACTTCCCAGGAGGTCACCCATCCTAGTACTACTCTCGCCCAAGCACGCTTAACTGCGGAGTTCTGATGGGATCAGGTGCATTAGTGCTGGTGTGATCGCACCCGTAAAGTCAAATGCGCCCTTTATATTTATCACCAAAGGTCTCACTCGTAGGCCAATATTGGCCTTGATAATGTCCTATTAGAAAATTGGCGACGAAAAAGAGCGCGGCCTGAAAAGAATTCCAAGAAGTCGCGCATCATAGACATACTCTCTTACATGTTCGTAGAATAGCAGACTCTTAAAAGTACTTTCGTATTGGTACTCGTGTGAATGCTCCAGCTAAATTTTACTCCCTTTGAATATTCGTTGCAATTACCCCATCTCGGAGTGAAAATTTGCGTTGAGAAACAATACTCTACGAATTTGCATGATTCTAGACGGAAAAAGAAGGGTGGGGTGCAACACGAGGACTTCCCAGGAGGTCACCCATCCTAGTACTACTCTCGCCCAAGCACGCTTGGCTGCGGAGTACCGATGGGATCAGGTGCACTAGTCTTTGGTGTGATCGCACCGTAACGTCAAATCGCCCTTTATATTTATCACCAAGGTCTCACGCGTAGGCCAATATTGTGAGCAGTAATGTCCTATTAGAAAATTGACGACGAAAAAAAGAGGCGGCCTGACAAAGAATTCCAAGAAGTCGCGCATCATAGACATACTCTCTTACATGTTCGTAGAATAGCGGAGCTCTTAAAAGAACTTGCGTATTGGTACTCGTGTGAATGCTCCACCTAAATTTTACTCCCTTTGAATATTCGTTGCAATTACCCCATGTCGGAGTGAAAATTTGCGTTGAGAAACAGTACTCTACGAATTTGTATGATTCTAGAAGGAAAAAGAGGGGTGGGGTGCAACACGAGGACTTCACAGGAGGTCACCCATCCTAGTACTACTCTCGCCCAAGCACGCTTAACTGCGGAGTTCTGATGGGATACGGTGCAGTAGTTCTGGAGTGATCGCACCGATAACATCAAATGCGCCCCTTATATTTATCACCAACGGTCTCACTCGTAGGCCAATATTGGCCTTGATAATGTCCTATTAGAAAATTGACGACGAAAAAAGGGGCGCGGCACAAAGAATTCCAAAGGGGGTCGCGCATGATAGACATACTCTCTTCTATGTTCGCCGAATAACGCAGCTCTTAAAAGAACTTGCGTATTGGTTCTCGTGTGAATGCTCCACGTAAATTTTACTCCCTTTGAATATTCGTTGCAGTTACCCCATCTCGGAGTCAAAATTTGCGTTGAGAAAGCGATTACTGCACAATTTGCATGATTCTAGGCGGAAAAAGAGGGTGGGGTGCAACACGAGGACTTCCCGAGGTCACCCATCCTAGTACTACTCGCCCAAGCACGCTTAAGCTGCGGAGTTACGATGGGATCAGGTGCACTAGTCTTTGGTGTGATCGCACCGTAACGTCAAATGCGCCCCTTATATTTATCACCAAAGGTCTCACTCGTAGGCCAATATTGGCCTTGATAATGTCCTATTAGGAAATTGATGACGAAAAAGAGGGCGCGGCACAAAGAATTCCAAGAGGGGTCGCGCATCATAGACATACTCTCTTCTATGTTCGCGAATAGCAGACTCTTAAAAGAACTTGCGTATTGGTACTCGTGTGAATGCTCTAGCTAAATTTTACTCCCTTTGAATATTCGTTCCAATTACCCCATCTCGGAGTGAAAATTTGCGTTGAGAAACAGTACTCTACGAATTTGCATGATTCTAGACGAAAAAAGAGGGGTGGGGTGCAACACGAGGACTTCCCAGGAGGTCACCCATCCTAGTCCTACTCCCGCCCAAGCTCGCTTAACTGCGGAGTTCTGATGGGATCCGGTGCACTAGAGCTGGTGTGATCGCAATCGTAACGTCAAATGCGCCCTTTATATTTATCACCAAAGGTCTCACTCGTAGGCCAATATTGACCACAGTAGTGTCCTATTAGAAAATTGACGACGAAAAAAGGGGCGCGGCACAAAGATTTCCAAGGGGCGTCGCGCATCATAGACATACTCTCTTCTATGTTCGCCGAATAACGGAGCTCTTAAAAGAACTTGCGTATTGGTACTCGTGTGAATGCTCCAGCTAAATTTTACTCCCTTTGAATATTCGTTCCAATTACCCCATCTCGGAGTGAAAATTTGCGTTGAGAAACAGTACTCTACGAATTTGCATGATTCTAGACGGAAAAAGAGGGTTGGGGTGCAACACGAGGACTTCCCAGGAGGTCACCCATCCTAGTAGTACTCTCGCCCAAGCGTTTTTAACTGCGGAGTTCTGATGGGATTCGGTGCACTAGAGCTGGTGTGATCGCACCCGTAACGTCAAATGCGCCCTTTATATTTATCACCAAAGGTCTCACTCGTAGGCCAATATTGAGCACAGTAATGTCCTATTAGAAAATTGACGACGAAAAAAGGGGCGCGGCACAAAGAACTCCAAGGTCGCGCATCATAGACATACTCTCTTCTATGTTCGCCGAATAACGGAGCTCTTAAAAGAACTTGCGTATTGGTACTCGTGTGAATGCTCCAGCTAAATTTTACTCCCTTTGAATATTCGTTCCAATTACCCCATCTCGGAGTGAAAATTTGCGTTGAGAAACAGTACTCTACGAATTTTCATGATTCTAGACGGAAAAAGAGGGGTGGGGTGCAACACGAGGACTTCCCAGGAGGTCACCCATCCTAGTACTACTCTCGCCCAAGCACGCTTAACTGCGGAGTTCTGATGGGATCCGGTGCACTAGTGCTGGTGTGATCGCACCCGTAACGTCAAATGCGCCCTTTATATTTATCACCAAAGGTCTCACTCGTAGGCCAATATTGAGCGCAGTAATGTCCTATTAGAAAATTGACGACGAAAAAAGGGGCGCGGCACAAAGAATTCCAACAGGGGTCGCGCATCATAGACATACTCTCTTCTATGTTCGCCGAATCACGGAGCTCTTAAAAGAACTTGCGTATTGGTACTCGTGTGAATGCTCCAGCTAAATTTTACTCCCTTTGAATATTCGTTGCAATTACCCCATCTCGGAGTGAAAATTTGCGTTGAGAAAGAGTACTCTACTAATTTTCACGATTCTAGACGAAAAAAGAGGGGTGGGGTGCAACACGAGGACTTCCCAGGAGGTCACCCATCATAGTACTACTCTCGCCTGAGCGCTTAACTACGGAGTTCTGATGGGATCCGGTGCGCTAGTGCTGGTGTGATCGCACCCATAACGTCAAATTCGCCCTTTATATTTATCACCAAAGGTCTCACTCGTAGGCCAATATTGGCCTTGATAATGTCCTATTAGAAAATCACGACGAAAAAGGGGCGCGGCACAAAGAATTCCAAGGGGGGTCGCGCACCATAGACATACTCTCTTCTATGTTCGCCGAATAACGGAGCTCTTAAAAGAACTTGCGTATTGGTACTCGTGTGAATGCTCCAGCTAAATTTTACTCCCTTTGAATATTCGTTCCAATTACCCCATCTCGGAGTGAAAATTTGCGTTGAGAAACAGTACTCTACGAATTTGCATGATTCTAGACGGAAAAAGAGGCGTGGGGTGCAACACGAGGACTTCCCACGAGGTCACCCATCCTAGTACTACTATCGCCCAAGCGTTCTTAACTGCGGAGTTCTGATGGGATCCGGTGCACTAGTGCTGGTGTGATCGCACCCGTAACGTCAAATGCGCCCTTTATATTTATCACCAAAGGTCTCACTCGTAGGCCAATATTGAGCGCAGTAATGTCCTATTAGAAAATTGACGACGAAAAAAGGGGCGCGGCACAAAGAATTCCAACGGGGGTCGCGCATGATAGACATACTCTCTTCTATGTTCGTAGAATAGCAGACTCTTTAAAGAACTTGCGTATTGGTACTCGTGTGAATGCTCCAGCTAAATTTTACTCCCTTTGAATATTCGTTCCAATTACCCCATCTCGGAGTGAAAATTTGCGTTGAGAAACAATACTCTACGAATTTGCATGATTTTAGACGGAAAAAGAGGAGTGGGGTGCAACACGAGGACTTCCCAGGAGGTCACCCATCCTAGTACTACTCTCGCCCAGCACGGCTTAACTGCGGTGTTCTGATGGGATCCGGTGCACTAGTTCTGTTGTGATCGCACCCGTAACGTCAAATGCGCCCTTTATATTTATCACCAAAGGTCTCACTCGTAGGCCAATATTGTGCGCAGTAATGTCCTATTAGAAAATTGACGACGAAAAAAGGGGCGCGGCACAAAGAATTCCAAAGGGGGTCGCGCATGATAGACATACTCTCTTCTATGTTCGCCGAATAACGGAGCTCTTAAAAGAACTTGCGTATTGGTACTCGTGTGAATGCTCCAGCTAAATTTTACTCCCTTTGAATATTCGTTCCAATTACCCCATCTCGGAGTGAAAATTTGCGTTGAGAAACAGTACTCTACGAATTTGCATGATTCTAGACGGAAAAAGAAGGGTGGGGTGCAACACGAGGACTTCCCAGGAGGTCACCCATCCTAGTACTACTCTCGCCCAAGCACGCTTAACTGCGGAGTTTTGATGGGATCCGGTGCACTAGTCTTTGGTGTGATCGCTGTAACGTCAAATCGCCCTTTATATTTATCACCAAAGGCCTCACTCGTAGGCCAATATTGGCCTTGATAATGTCCTATTAGAAAATTGTGACGAAAAAAGAGCGCGGCAAAGAATTCCAAAGTCGCGCATCATAGACATACTCTCTTACATGTTCGTAGAATAACGGAGCTCTTAAAAGAACTTGCGTATTGGTACTCGTGTGAATGCTCCTGCTAAATTTTACTCCCTTTGAATATTCGTTCCAATTACCCCATCTCGGAGTGAAAATTTGCGTTGAGTAAGCTTGATGCTCTGCAATTTGCATGATTCTAGACGGAAAAAAAGGGGTGGGCTGCAACACGAGGACTTCCCAGGAGGTCACCCATCCTAGTACTACACTCGCCCAAACACGCTTAACTGCGGAGTTCTGATGGGATCCGGTGCACTAGAGCTGGTGTGATCGCACCCGTAACGTCAAATGCGCCCCTTATATTTATCACCAAAGGTCTCACTCGTAGGCCAATATTGCGCCTTGATAATGTCCTATTAGAAAATTGTGACGAAAAAAGAGTAGCGGCCTGAAAGAATTCCAAGAGTCGCGCATCATAGACATACTCTCTTCTATGTTCGCCGAATAACAGAGCTCTTAACAGAACTTGCGTATTGGTACTCGTGTGAATGCTCCAGCTAAATTTTACTCCCTTTGAATATTCGTTCCAATTACCCCATCTCGGAGTGAAAATTTGCGTTGAGAAACAATACTCTACGAATTTGCATGATTCTAGACGGAAAAAGAAGAGTGGGGTGCAACACGAGGACTTCCCAGGAGGTCACCCATCCTAGTACTACTCTCGCCCAAGCACGCTTAAGCTGCGAGTTACGATGGGATCAGGTGCACTAGTCTTTGGTGTGATCGCACCAGTAACGTCAAATGCGCCCTTTATATTTATCACCAAAGGTCTCACTCGTAGGCCAATATTGAGCGCAGTAATGTCCTATTAGAAAATTGACGACGAACAAGAGAGTAGCGGCTGAAAAGAATTCCAAGAAGTCGCGCATCATAGACATACTCTCTTCTATGTTCGTAGAATAGCAGACTCTTAAAGAACTTGCGTATTGGTACTCGTGTGAATGCTCGGCTAAATTTTACTCCCTTTGAATATTCGTTCCAATTACCCCATCTCGGAGTGAAAATTTGCGTTGAGAAAGCGATACTCTGCAATTTGCATGATTCTAGGCGGAAAAAGAGGGTGGGGTGCAACCACGAGGACTTCCCGGAGGTCACCCATCCTAGTACTACTCTTCCCCAAGCACGCTTAAGCTGCGAGTTTTGATGGGATCCCGTGCACTAGTCTTGGTGTGATCGCACCCGTAACGTCAAATGCGCCCTTTATATTTATCACCAACGGTCTCACTCGTAGGCCAATATTGGCCTTGATAATGTCCTATTAGAAAATTGACGACGAAAAAATGGGTGCGGCACAAAGAATTCCAAGGGGGGTCGCGCACCATAGACATACTCTCTTCTATGTTCGTCGAATAACAGAGCTCTTAAAAGAACTTGCGTATTGGTACTCGTGTGAATGCTCCAGCTAAATTTTACTCCCTTTGAATATTCGTTCCAATTACCCCATCTCGGAGTGAAAATTTGCGTTGAGAAAGCGATTACTCACAATTTGCATGATTCTAGGCGGAAAAAGAGGTGGGGTGCAACACGAGGACTTCCAGGAGGTCACCCATCCTAGTACTACTCGCCCAAGCACGCTTAAGCTGCGAGTTACGATGGGATCAGGTGCACTAGTCTTTGGTGTGATCGCACCCATAACGTCAAATGCGCCCCTTATATTTATCACCAAAGGTCTCACTCGTAGGCCAATATTGACCACAGTAGTGTCCTATTAGAAAATTGACGACGAAAAAAGGGGCGCGGCACAAAGAATTCCAAGGGGGGTCGCGCACCATAGACATACTCTCTTCTATGTTCGCCGAATAACAGGGCTGTTAAAAGAACTTGCGTATTGGTACTCGTGTGAATGCTCCAGCTAAATTTTACTCCCTTTGAATATTCGTTCCAATTACCCCATCTCGGAGTGAAAATTTGCGTTGAGAAACAGTACTCTACGAATTTGCATGATTCTAGACGGAAAAAGAGGGGTGGGGTACAACACGAGGACTTCCTAGGAGGTCACCCATCCTAGTACTACTCTCGCCCAAACACTCTTAACTGCAGAGTTCTGATGGGATCCGGTGCACTAGAGCTGGTGTGATCGCACCCGTAACGTCAAATGCGCCCCTTATATTTATCACCAAAGGTCTCACTCGTAGGCCAATATTGACCTTGATAATGTCTATTAGAAAATTGACGAAAAAGTGCGCGGCACAAAGAATTCCAAGGGGGGTCGCGCATCATAGACATACTCTCTTCTATGTTCGTCGAATAACGGAGCTCTTAAAAGAACTTGCGTATTGGTACTCGTGTGAATGCTCCACCTAAATTTTACTCCCTTTGAATATTCGTTCCAATTACCCCATCTCGGAGTGAAAATTTGCGTTGAGAAAGCGATACTGCGAATTTGCATGATTCTAGACGGAAAAAGAGAGGTGGGGTGCAACACGAGGACTTCCCAGGAGGTCACCCATCCTAGTACTACTCTCGCCCAAGCACGCTTAACTGCGGAGTTCTGATGGGATCCGGTGCACTAGTGCTGGTGTGATCGCACCGATAACGTCAAATGCGCCCTTTATATTTATCACCAAAGGTCTCACTCGTAGGCCAATATTGAGCGCAGTAGTGTCCTATTAGAAAATTGACGACGAAAAGAGAGGCACGGCACAAAGAATTCCAAGGGGGGTCGCGCATCATAGACATACTCTCTTCTATGTTCGTCGAATAACAGAGCTCTTAAAAGAACTTGCGTATTGGTACTCGTGTGAATGCTCCAGCTAAATTTTACTCCCTTTGAATATTCGTTCCAATTACCCCATCTCGGAGTGAAAATTTGCGTTGAGAAACAGTACTCTACGAATTTGCATGATTCTAGACGGAAAAAGAGGGGTGGGGTGCAACACGAGGACTTCTCAGGAGGTCGCCCATCTAAGTACTACTCTCGCCCAAGCATGCTTAACTGCGAAGTTCTGATGGGATCCAGTGCACTAGTGCTGGTGTGATCGCACGTAACGTCAAATCGCCCTTTATATTTATCACCAAAGGTCTCACTCGTAGGCCAATATTGGCCTTGATAATGTCCTATTAGAAAATTGACGACGAAAAAGAGGCGGCACAAAGAATTCCAAGGGGGGTCGCATCATAGACATACTCTCTTCTATGTTCGCCGAATAACGGAGCTCTTAAAAGAACTTGCGTATTGGTACTCGTGTGAATGCTCCACCTAAATTT
>JAVHNK010000139.1:0-24273 GCA_031216115.1 Senna siamea | reverse complement strand
GTACTACTCTCGCCAAGCACGCTTAATCATAGAGTTCGATGGGATCCTAAAGAAGGCCGGTGTGATCGCACCAGAACGCCAAATGCGCCTTTATATTTATCACCAAAGGTCTCACTCAGAGGCCAATATTGAGCAAGAATGTCCTATTAGAAAATTGACGACTAAAAAGGGGCGCCAAGACAAAGAATTCCAAGGGGGTCGCAAGATCATAGACATTCTCTCTTCTATGTTCTCCGAA
Organism: Senna siamea; assembly: GCA_031216115.1. Lineage (NCBI taxonomy): Eukaryota > Viridiplantae > Streptophyta > Magnoliopsida > Fabales > Fabaceae > Senna > Senna siamea. The sequence goes on along the minus strand of JAVHNK010000139.1, from coordinate 24,035 downwards.
TAACGGAGTTCTTAAAAGAACTTGCGAATTAGTGCTCCTGTGAATGCGCCACATAAATTTTACTCCCTTTGAATATTCGCTCCAATTATCCCATCTCTGAGTGCAAATTTGCGCTGAGAAACAAGATTTCATTTAATTTGCATGATTCTAGACTGAAAAGAGGGTGGGTGCAACACGAGGACTTCCCAGAGGTCACCCATCCTAGTACTACTCTCGCCAAGCACGCTTAATCATGGAGTTCGATGGGATCCGGCAAGAGTGCCGGTGTGATCGCACCAGAACGCCAAATGCGCCTTTTATATTTATCACCAAAGGTCTCACTCAGAGGCCAATATTGAGCGCAAGAATGTCCTATTAGAAAATTGACGACTAAAAAGGGGCGCAGACAAAGAATTCCAAGGGGGTCGCAGATCATAGACATACTCTTCTATGTTCGCCGAATAACTGAGCTCTTAAAAGAACTTATGTATTGGTGCTCGTGGTGAATGCTCCACCTAAATTTTACTCCCTTTGAATATTCGCTCCAATTATCCCATCTCTGAGTGCAAATTTATGCTGAGAAACAAGATTTCACTTAATTTGCATGATTCTAGACTAAAAAGAGGGGTGGGTGCAACACGAGGACTTCCCAGAGGTCACCCATCCTAGTACTACTCTCGCCAAGCACGCTTAATCATGAGTTCGATGGGATCCGGCAAGAGTGCCGGTGTGATCGCACCAGAACGCCAAATGCGCCTTTATATTTATCACCAAAGGTCTCACTCAGAGCCAATATTGAGCGCAAGAATGTCCTATTAGAAAATTGACGACTAAAAAGGGGCGCAAGACAAAGAATTCCAAGGGGGTCGCAGATCATAGACATACTCTTCTATGTTCGCCGAATAATCTGAGCTCTTAAAAGAACTTCATGTATTGGTGCTCGTGGTGAATGCTCCACCTAAATTTTACTCCCTTTGAATATTCGCTCCAATTATCCCATCTCTGAGTGCAAATTTATGCTGAGAAACAAGATTTCACTTAATTTGCATGATTCTAGACTAAAAAAGAGGGGGTGCAACACGAGGACTTCCCAGAGGTCACCCATCCTAGTACTACTCTCGCCAAGCACGCTTAATCATGAGTTCGATGGGATCCGGCAAGAGTGCCGTGTGATCGCACCAGAACGCCAAATGCGCCTTTATATTTATCACCAAAGGTCTCACTCAGAGCCAATATTGAGCAAAGAATGTCCTATTAGAAAATTGACGACTAAAAAAGGGGCGCAAGACAAAGAATTCCAAGGGGGTCGCGATCATAGACATACTCTCTTCTATGTTCACGAATAACTGAGCTCTTAAAAGAACTTATGATTGGTGCTCGTGGTGAATGCTCCACCTAAATTTTACTCCCTTTGAATATTCGCTCCAATTATCCCATCTCTGAGTGCAAATTTGCTGAGAAACAAGATTTCATTTAATTTGCATGATTCTAGACTAAAAAGAGGGTGGGTGCAACACGAGGACTTCCCAGAGGTCACCCATCCTAGTACTACTCGCCAAGCACGCTTAATCAAGGAGTTCGATGGGATCCGGCAAGAGTGCCGTGTGATCGCACCAGAACGCCAAATGCGCCTTTATATTTATCACCAAAGGTCTCACTGTAGGCCAATATTGAGCGCAGAATGTCCTATTAGAAAATTGACGACTAAAAAGGGGCGCAAGACAAAGAATTCCAAGGGGGTCGCAGATCATAGACATACTCTCTTCTATGTTCACGAATAACTGAGCTCTTAAAAGAACTTATGATTGGTGCTCGTGGTGAATGCTCCACCTAAATTTTACTCCCTTTGAATATTCGCTCCAATTATCCCATCTCTGAGTGCAAATTTGCGCTGAGAAACAAGATTTCACTTAATTTGCATGATTCTAGACTTTAAAAAGAAGGGTGGGTGCAACACGAGGACTTCCCAGAGGTCACCCATCCTAGTACTACTCTCGCCAAGCACGCTTAATCATGAGTTCGATGGGATCCGGCAAGAAGGCCGGTGTGATCGCACCAGAACGCCAAATGCGCCTTTATATTTATCACCAAAGGTCTCACCAGAGGCCAATATTGAGCGCAAGAATGTCCTATTAGAAAATTGACGACTAAAAAGGGCGCAGACAAAGAATTCCAAGGGGGTCGCAAGATCATAGACATACTCTCTTCTATGTTCGCCGAATAACTGAGCTCTTAAAAGAACTTATGATTGGTGCTCGTGGTGAATGCTCCACCTAAATTTTACTCCCTTTGAATATTCGCTCCAATTATCCCATCTCTGAGTGCAAATTTATGCTGAGAAACAAGATTTCATTTAATTTGCATGATTCTAGACTAAAAAGAAGGGTGGGGTGCAACACGAGGACTTCCCAGAGGTCACCCATCCTAGTACTACTCTCGCCAAGCACGCTTAATCATGGAGTTCGATGGGATCCGGCAAAGAGTGCCGTGTGATCGCACTGTAACGCCAAATGCGCCTTTATATTTATCACCAAAGGTCTCACTCAGAGCCAATATTGAGCGCAGAATGTCCTATTAGAAAATTGACGACTAAAAAGGGGCGCAAGACAAAGAATTCCAAGGGGTCGCAGATCATGTACATACTCTCTTCTATGTTCGCCGAATAATCTGAGCTCTTAAAAGAACTTATGATTGGTGCTCGTGGTGAATGCTCCACCTAAATTTTACTCCCTTTGAATATTCGCTCCAATTATCCCATCTCTGAGTGCAAATTTGCGCTGAGAAACAAGATTTCATTTAATTTGCATGATTCTAGACTAAAAAGAGGGTGGGGTGCAACACGAGGACTTCCCAGAGGTCACCCATCCTAGTACTACTCTCGCCAAGCACGCTTAATCATGAGTTCGATGGGATCCGGGCAAAGAGTGCCGGTGTGATCGCACCAGAACGCCAAATGCGCCTTTATATTTATCACCAAAGGTCTCACTCAGAGCCAATATTGAGCGCAAGAATGTCCTATTAGAAAATTGACGACTTAAAAAAGGGGCGCAAGACAAAGAATTCCAAGGGGTCGCGATCATAGACATACTCTCTTCTATGTTCGCTAATAACTGAGCTCTTAAAAGAACTTATGATTGGTGCTCGTGGTGAATGCTCCACCTAAATTTTACTCCCTTTGAATATTCGCTCCAATTATCCCATCTCTGAGTGCAAATTTATGCTGAGAAACAAGATTTCATTTAATTTGCATGATTCTAGACTAAAAAGAAGGGTGGGTGCAACACGAGGACTTCCCAGAGGTCACCCATCCTAGTACTACTCTCGCCAAGCACGCTTAATCATGGAGTTCGATGGGATCCTGCAAGAGTGCCGGTGTGATCGCACCAGAACGCCAAATGCGCCTTTATATTTATCACCAAAGGTCTCACTCAGAGGCCAATATTGAGCGCAAGAATGTCCTATTAGAAAATTGACGACTAAAAAAGGGGCGCAGACAAAGAATTCCAAGGGGGTCGCAGATCATAGACATACTCTCTTCTATGTTCACTAATAACTGAGCTCTTAAAAGAACTTATGATTGGTGCTCGTGGTGAATGCTCCACCTAAATTTTACTCCCTTTGAATATTCGCTCCAATTATCCCATCTCTGAGTGCAAATTTGCGCTGAGAAACAAGATTTCACTTAATTTGCATGATTCTAGACTTAAAAGAAGGGTGGGTGCAACACGAGGACTTCCCAGAGGTCACCCATCCTAGTACTACTCGCCAAGCACGCTTAATCATGGAGTTCGATGGGATCCGGCAAGAACCGGTGTGATCGCACCAGAACGCCAAATGCGCCTTTATATTTATCACCAAAGGTCTCACCAGAGCCAACATTGAGCGCAGTAATGTCCTATTAAAAAATTGACGCCAAAAAAAGGAGCGCAGCACAAAGAATTCCAAGGGGGGTCGCACATCATAGACATACTCTCTTCCATGTTCGCCGAATAGTTGAGCTCTCAAAAGAACTTGCGTATTGGTACTCGTGTGAATGCTCCAGCTAAATTTTACTCCCTTTGAATATTCGCTCCAATTATCCCATCTCTGAGTGCAAATTTATGCTGAGAAACAAGATTTCATTTAATTTGCATGATTCTAGACTAAAAAGAGGGTGGGTGCAACACGAGGACTTCCCAGAGGTCACCCATCCTAGTACTACTCTCGCCAAGCACGCTTAATCATGAGTTCGATGGGATCCTGCAAAGAGTGCCGTGTGATCGCACCAGAACGCCAAATGCGCCTTTATATTTATCACCAAAGGTCTCACTCAGAGGCCAATATTGAGCGCAAAGAATGTCCTATTAGAAAATTGACGACTAAAAAGGGGCTAAGCACAAAGAATTCCAAGGGGGTCGAGATCATAGACATACTCTCTTCTATGTTCGCTAATAACTGAGCTCTTAAAAGAACTTATGATTGGTGCTCGTGGTGAATGCTCCACCTAAATTTTACTCCCTTTGAATATTCGCTCCAATTATCCCATCTCTGAGTGCAAATTTGCGCTGAGAAACAAGATTTCATTTAATTTGCATGATTCTAGACTAAAAAGAAGGTGGGGTGCAACACGAGGACTTCCCAGAGGTCACCCATCCTAGTACTACTCTCGCCAAGCACGCTTAATCATGAGTTCGATGGGATCCTGCAAGAGTGCCGTGTGATCGCACCAGAACGCCAAATGCGCCTTTATATTTATCACCAAAGGTCTCACTCAGAGGCCAATATTGAGCGCAAAGAATGTCCTATTAGAAAATTGACGAAAAAAGGGGCGCGTTACAAAGAATTCCAATAGGGGTCGCACATCATAGACATACTCTCTTCTATGTTCACCGAATAACGGAGCTCTTAAAAGAACTTATGATTGGTGCTCGTGGTGAATGCTCCACCTAAATTTTACTCCCTTTGAATATTCGCTCCAATTATCCCATCTCTGAGTGCAAATTTATGCTGAGAAACAAGATTTCACTTAATTTGCATGATTCTAGACTAAAAAGAGGGTGGGGTGCAACACGAGGACTTCCCAGAGGTCACCCATCCTAGTACTACTCGCCAAGCACGCTTAATCATGAGTTCGATGGGATCCTGCAAGAGTGCCGGTGTGATCGCACCAGAACGCCAAATGCGCCTTTATATTTATCACCAAAGGTCTCACTCAGAGGCCAATATTGAGCGCAAGAATGTCCTATTAGAAAATTGACGACTAAAAAGGGGCGCAGACAAAGAATTCCAAGGGGGTCGCGATCATAGACATACTCTCTTCTATGTTCGCCGAATAACTGAGTTCTTAAAAGAACTTCATGATTGGTGCTCGTGGTGAATGCTCCACCTAAATTTTACTCCCTTTGAATATTCGCTCCAATTATCCCATCTCTGAGTGCAAATTTGCGCTGAGAAACAAGATTTCATTTAATTTGCATGATTCTAGACTAAAAAGAAGGGTGGGGTGCAACACGAGGACTTCCCAGAGGTCACCCATCCTAGTACTACTCTCGCCAAGCACGCTTAATCATGGAGTTCGATGGGATCCGGCAAGAGTGCCGGTGTGATCGCACCAGAACGCCAAATGCGCCTTTATATTTATCACCAAAGGTCTCACTCAGAGGCCAATATTGAGCGCAAGAATGTCCTATTAGAAAATTGACGACTAAAAAAGGGGCGCAGACAAAGAATTCCAAGGGGGTCAAGATCATAGACATACTCTCTTCTATGTTCGCCGAATAATCTGAGCTCTTAAAAGAACTTCATGATTGGTGCTCGTGGTGAATGCTCCACCTAAATTTTACTCCCTTTGAATATTCGCTCCAATTATCCCATCTCTGAGTGCAAATTTATGCTGAGAAACAAGATTTCATTTAATTTGCATGATTCTAGACTAAAAAGAGGGTGGGTGCAACACGAGGACTTCCCAGAGGTCACCCATCCTAGTACTACTCTCGCCAAGCACGCTTAATCAAGGAGTTCGATGGGATCCGGCAAGAGTGCCGTGTGATCGCACCAGAACGCCAAATGCGCCTTTATATTTATCACCAAAGGTCTCACTCAGAGCCAATATTGAGCGCAGAATGTCCTATTAGAAAATTGACGACTAAAAAGGGGCGCAGACAAAGAATTCCAAGGGGTCGCAAGATCATAGACATACTCTCTTCTATGTTCGCTAATAATCTGAGCTCTTAAAAGAACTTATGATTGGTGCTCGTGGTGAATGCTCCACCTAAATTTTACTCCCTTTGAATATTCGCTCCAATTATCCCATCTCTGAGTGCAAATTTGCGCTGAGAAACAAGATTTCATTTAATTTGCATGATTCTAGACTAAAAAGAGGGTGGGTGCAACACGAGGACTTCCCAGAGGTCACCCATCCTAGTACTACTCTCGCCAAGCACGCTTAATCATGAGTTCGATGGGATCCGGCAAGAGTGCCGTGTGATCGCACCAGAACGCCAAATGCGCCTTTATATTTATCACCAAAGGTCTCACTCAGAGGCCAATATTGAGCGCAGAATGTCCTATTAGAAAATTGACGACTAAAAAGGGGCGCAGACAAAGAATTCCAAGGGGTCGCAGATCATAGACATACTCTCTTCTATGTTCGCCGAATAATCTGAGCTCTTAAAAGAACTTGTATTGGTGCTCGTGGGTGAATGCTCCACCTAAATTTTACTCCCTTTGAATATTCGCTCCAATTATCCCATCTCTGAGTGCAAATTTGCGCTGAGAAACAAGATTTCATTTAATTTGCATGATTCTAGACTTAAAAAGAAGGGTGGGTGCAACACGAGGACTTCCCAGAGGTCACCCATCCTAGTACTACTCTCGCCAAGCACGCTTAATCATGGAGTTCGATGGGATCCCGCAAGAGTGCCGTGTGATCGCACCCAGAACGCCAAATGCGCCTTTATATTTATCACCAAAGGTCTCACTCAGAGGCCAATATTGAGCGCAAAGAATGTCCTATTAGAAAATTGACGACTAAAAAGGGGCGCAGACAAAGAATTCCAAGGGGTCGCAGATCATAGACATACTCTCTTCTATGTTCACGAATAATCTGAGCTCTTAAAAGAACTTATGATTGGTGCTCGTGGTGAATGCTCCACCTAAATTTTACTCCCTTTGAATATTCGCTCCAATTATCCCATCTCTGAGTGCAAATTTATGCTGAGAAACAAGATTTCATTTAATTTGCATGATTCTAGACTAAAAAGAGGGGTGGGGTGCAACACGAGGACTTCCCAGAGGTCACCCATCCTAGTACTACTCTCGCCAAGCACGCTTAATCATGGAGTTCGATGGGATCCGGCAAAGAGTGCCGGTGTGATCGCACCAGAACGCCAAATGCGCCTTTATATTTATCACCAAAGGTCTCACTCAGAGGCCAATATTGAGCAAAGAATGTCCTATTAGAAAATTGACGACTAAAAAGGGCGCAGACAAAGAATTCCAAGGGGGTCGCAAGATCATAGACATACTCTCTTCTATGTTCACGAATAACTGAGCTCTTAAAAGAACTTATGATTGGTGCTCGTGGTGAATGCTCCACCTAAATTTTACTCCCTTTGAATATTCGCTCCAATTATCCCATCTCTGAGTGCAAATTTATGCTGAGAAACAAGACTCATTTAATTTGCATGATTCTAGACTAAAAGAGAGGTGGGGTGCAACACGAGGACTTCCCAGAGGTCACCCATCCTAGTACTACTCTCGCCAAGCACGCTTAATCATGAGTTCGATGGGATCCGGCAAGAGTCGTGTGATCGCACCAGAACGCCAAATGCGCCTCTTTATATTTATCACCAAAGGTCTCACTCAGAGCCAATATTGAGCGCAAGAATGTCCTATTAGAAAATTGACGACTAAAAAGGGGCGCAGACAAAGAATTCCAAGGGGGTCGCGATCATCATAGACATACTCTCTTCTATGTTCAATAATCTGAGCTCTTAAAAGAACTTATGATTGGTGCTCGTGGTGAATGCTCCACCTAAATTTTACTCCCTTTGAATATTCGCTCCAATTATCCCATCTCTGAGTGCAAATTTATGCTGAGAAACAAAGATCTTTAATTTGCATGATTCTAGACTTTAAAAAGACGGGTGGGGTGCAACACGAGGACTTCCCAGAAGGTCACCCATCCTAGTACTACTCTCGCCAAGCACGCTTAATCATGAGTTCGATGGGATCCTGCAAGAGTGCTGGTGTGATCGCACACGTAACGTCAAATGCGCCCCTTATATTTATCACCAAAGGTCTCACTAGTAGGCCAATATTGACCGCAGTAGTGTCCTATTAGAAAATTGACGACGAAAAAAGGGGCGCGACACAAAGATTTCCAAAGGGGGTCGCGCACCATAGACATACTCTCTTCTATGTTCACGAATAATCTGAGCTCTTAAAAGAACTTATGATTGGTGCTCGTGGTGAATGCTCCACCTAAATTTTACTCCCTTTGAATATTCGTTCCAATTATCCCATCTCTGAGTGCAAATTTGCGCTGAGAAACAAGATTTCATTTAATTTGCATGATTCTAGACTAAAAAGAAGGGTGGGTGCAACACGAGGACTTCCCAGAGGTCACCCATCCTAGTACTACTCGCCAAGCACGCTTAATCATGAGTTCGATGGGATCCTGCAAGAGTGCCGTGTGATCGCACCAGAACGCCAAATGCGCCTTTATATTTATCACCAAAGGTCTCACTCAGAGCCAATATTGAGCGCAAGAATGTCCTATTAGAAAATTGACGACTAAAAAGGGGCGCAGACAAAGAATTCCAAGGGGGTCGCTAGATCATAGACATACTCTCTTCTATGTTCGCCGAATAACTGAGCTCTTAAAAGAACTTATGATTGGTGCTCGTGGTGAATGCTCCACCTAAATTTTACTCCCTTTGAATATTCGCTCCAATTATCCCATCTCTGAGTGCAAATTTGCGCTGAGAAACAAGATTTCATTTAATTTGCATGATTCTAGACTAAAAAGAGGGTGGGTGCAACACGAGGACTTCCCAGAGGTCACCCATCCTAGTACTACTCGCCCAAGCACGCTTAATCATGAGTTCGATGGGATCCTGCAAGAGTGCCGTGTGATCGCACCAGAACGCCAAATGCGCCTTTATATTTATCACCAAAGGTCTCACTCAGAGGCCAATATTGAGCGCAGAATGTCCTATTAGAAAATTGACGACTAAAAAGGGGCGCAAGACAAAGAATTCCAAGGGGGTCGCGATCATAGACATACTCTCTTCTATGTTCGCCGAATAATCTGAGCTCTTAAAAGAACTTATGATTGGTGCTCGTGGTGAATGCTCCACCTAAATTTTACTCCCTTTGAATATTCGCTCCAATTATCCCATCTCTGAGTGCAAATTTGCGCTGAGAAACAAGATTTCATTTAATTTGCATGATTCTAGACTTAAAAAGAGGGTGGTGCAACACGAGGACTTCCCAGAGGTCACCCATCCTAGTACTACTCGCCAAGCACGCTTAATCATGAGTTCGATGGGATCCTGCAAGAGTGCCGGTGTGATCGCACCAGAACGCCAAATGCGCCTTTATATTTATCACCAAAGGTCTCACTCAGAGCCAATATTGAGCGCAAAGAATGTCCTATTAGAAAATTGACGACTAAAAAGGGGCGCAGACAAAGAATTCCAAGGGGTCGCGATCATAGACATACTCTCTTCTATGTTCACGAATAACTGAGCTCTTAAAAGAACTTATGATTGGTGCTCGTGGTGAATGCTCCACCTAAATTTTACTCCCTTTGAATATTCGCTCCAATTATCCCATCTCTGAGTGCAAATTTATGCTGAGAAACAAGATTTCATTTAATTTGCATGATTCTAGACTAAAAAGAAGGGTGGGGTGCAACACGAGGACTTCCCAGAGGTCACCCATCCTAGTACTACTCTCGCCAAGCACGCTTAATCATGAGTTCGATGGGATCCTGCAAGAGTGCCGGTGTGATCGCACCAGAACGCCAAATGCGCCTTTATATTTATCACCAAAGGTCTCACTCAGAGGCCAATATTGAGCGCAGAATGTCCTATTAGAAAATTGACGACTAAAAAGGGCGCAGACAAAGAATTCCAAGGGGGTCGCGATCATAGACATACTCTCTTCTATGTTCACGAATAACTGAGCTCTTAAAAGAACTTATGATTGGTGCTCGTGGTGAATGCTCCACCTAAATTTTACTCCCTTTGAATATTCGCTCCAATTATCCCATCTCTGAGTGCAAATTTATGCTGAGAAACAAGATTTCATTTAATTTGCATGATTCTAGACTTTAAAAAGAGGGTGGGTGCAACACGAGGACTTCCCAGAGGTCACCCATCCTAGTACTACTCTCGCCAAGCACGCTTAATCATGAGTTCGATGGGATCCGGCAGAGTGCCGTGTGATCGCACTGCAACGCCAAATGCGCCTTTATATTTATCACCAAAGGTCTCACTCAGAGCCAATATTGAGCGCAAGAATGTCCTATTAGAAAATTGACGACTAAAAAGGGGCGCAGACAAAGAATTCCAAGGGGTCGCAGATCATAGACATACTCTTCTATGTTCGCCGAATAATCTGAGCTCTTAAAAGAACTTATGATTGGTGCTCGTGGTGAATGCTCCACCTAAATTTTACTCCCTTTGAATATTCGCTCCAATTATCCCATCTCTGAGTGCAAATTTATGCTGAGAAACAAGATTTCACGAATTTGCATGATTCTAGACTTTAAAAAAGAGGTGGGGTGCAACACGAGGACTTCCCAGAGGTCACCCATCCTAGTACTACTCTCGCCAAGCACGCTTAATCATGAGTTCGATGGGATCCTGCAAAGAGTGCCGTGTGATCGCACCAGAACGCCAAATGCGCCTTTATATTTATCACCAAAGGTCTCACTCAGAGGCCAATATTGAGCGCAAGAATGTCCTATTAGAAAATTGACGACTAAAAAGGGGCGCAGACAAAGAATTCCAAGGGGGTCGCAGATCATAGACATACTCTCTTCTATGTTCGCCGAATAACTGAGCTCTTAAAAGAACTTATGATTGGTGCTCGTGGTGAATGCTCCACCTAAATTTTACTCCCTTTGAATATTCGCTCCAATTATCCCATCTCTGAGTGCAAATTTATGCTGAGAAACAAGATTTCATTTAATTTGCATGATTCTAGACTAAAAAGAAGGGTGGGTGCAACACGAGGACTTCCCAGAGGTCACCCATCCTAGTACTACTTCTCGCCAAGCACGCTTAATCATGAGTTCGATGGGATCCGGCAAGAGGCCGGTGTGATCGCACTCAGAACGCCAAATGCGCCTTTATATTTATCACCAAAGGTCTCACTCAGAGCCAATATTGAGCGCAAGAATGTCCTATTAGAAAATTGACGACTAAAAAGGGGCGCAAGACAAAGAATTCCAAGGGGGTCGCAAGATCATAGACATACTCTCTTCTATGTTCACGAATAACTGAGCTCTTAAAAGAACTTATGATTGGTGCTCGTGGTGAATGCTCCACCTAAATTTTACTCCCTTTGAATATTCGCTCCAATTATCCCATCTCTGAGTGCAAATTTATGCTGAGAAACAAGATTTCATTTAATTTGCATGATTCTAGACTAAAAAGAAGGGTGGGTGCAACACGAGGACTTCCCAGAGGTCACCCATCCTAGTACTACTCTCGCCAAGCACGCTTAATCATGAGTTCGATGGGATCCGGCAAGAGTGCCGTGTGATCGCACCAGAACGCCAAATGCGCCTCTTTATATTTATCACCAAAGGTCTCACTCAGAGGCCAATATTGAGCGCAGAATGTCCTATTAGAAAATTGACGACTAAAAAAGGGGCGCAAGACAAAGAATTCCAAGGGGGTCGCAGATCATAGACATACTCTTCTATGTTCGCCGAATAACTGAGTTCTTAAAAGAACTTATGATTGGTGCTCGTGGTGAATGCTCCACCTAAATTTTACTCCCTTTGAATATTCGCTCCAATTATCCCATCTCTGAGTGCAAATTTGCGCTGAGAAACAAGATTTCATTTAATTTGCATGATTCTAGACTAAAAAGAAGGGTGGGGTGCAACACGAGGACTTCCCAGAGGTCACCCATCCTAGTACTACTCGCCAAGCACGCTTAATCATGGAGTTCGATGGGATCCGGCAAGAGTGCCGTGTGATCGCACCAGAACGCCAAATGCGCCTTTATATTTATCACCAAAGGTCTCACTCAGAGCCAATATTGAGCGCAGAATGTCCTATTAGAAAATTGACGACTAAAAAGGGGCGCAGACAAAGAATTCCAAGGGGTCGCAGATCATAGACATACTCTCTTCTATGTTCACTAATAACTGAGCTCTTAAAAGAACTTATGATTGGTGCTCGTGGTGAATGCTCCACCTAAATTTTACTCCCTTTGAATATTCGCTCCAATTATCCCATCTCTGAGTGCAAATTTATGCTGAGAAACAAGATTTCATTTAATTTGCATGATTCTAGACTAAAAAGAAGGGTGGGTGCAACACGAGGACTTCCCAGAGGTCACCCATCCTAGTACTACTCTCGCCAAGCACGCTTAATCATGAGTTCGATGGGATCCTGGCAAGAGTGCCGTGTGATCGCACCAGAACGCCAAATGCGCCTTTATATTTATCACCAAAGGTCTCACTCAGAGGCCAATATTGAGCGCAAGAATGTCCTATTAGAAAATTGACGACTAAAAAGGGGCGCAAGACAAAGAATTCCAAGGGGTCGCAGATCATAGACATACTCTCTTCTATGTTCACGAATAACTGAGCTCTTAAAAGAACTTATGATTGGTGCTCGTGGTGAATGCTCCACCTAAATTTTACTCCCTTTGAATATTCGCTCCAATTATCCCATCTCTGAGTGCAAATTTATGCTGAGAAACAAGATTTCATTTAATTTGCATGATTCTAGACTTTAAAAAGAGGGTGGGGTGCAACACGAGGACTTCCCAGAGGTCACCCATCCTAGTACTACTCTCGCCAAGCACGCTTAATCATGGAGTTCGATGGGATCCTGCAAGAGGCCGTGTGATCGCACCAGAACGCCAAATGCGCCTTTATATTTATCACCAAAGGTCTCACTCAGAGCCAATATTGAGCGCAAAGAATGTCCTATTAGAAAATTGACGACTAAAAAGGGGCGCAGACAAAGAATTCCAAGGGGTCGCGATCATAGACATACTCTTCTATGTTCACGAATAACTGAGCTCTTAAAAGAACTTATGATTGGTGCTCGTGGTGAATGCTCCACCTAAATTTTACTCCCTTTGAATATTCGCTCCAATTATCCCATCTCTGAGTGCAAATTTATGCTGAGAAACAAGATTTCACGAATTTGCATGATTCTAGACTAAAAAGAAGGGTGGGGTGCAACACGAGGACTTCCCAGAGGTCACCCATCCTAGTACTACTCGCCAAGCACGCTTAATCATGGAGTTCGATGGGATCCTGCAAGAGTGCCGTGTGATCGCACCAGAACGCCAAATGCGCCTTTATATTTATCACCAAAGGTCTCACTCAGAGGCCAATATTGAGCGCAGAATGTCCTATTAGAAAATTGACGACTAAAAAGGGGCGCAAGACAAAGAATTCCAAGGGGGTCGCAGATCATAGACATACTCTCTTCTATGTTCGCTAATAACTGAGCTCTTAAAAGAACTTATGATTGGTGCTCGTGGTGAATGCTCCACCTAAATTTTACTCCCTTTGAATATTCGCTCCAATTATCCCATCTCTGAGTGCAAATTTATGCTGAGAAACAAGATTTCATTTAATTTGCATGATTCTAGACTTAAAAAGAAGGGTGGGTGCAACACGAGGACTTCCCAGAGGTCACCCATCCTAGTACTACTCTCGCCAAGCACGCTTAATCAAGGAGTTCGATGGGATCCGGCAAGAGGCCGTGTGATCGCACCAGAACGCCAAATGCGCCTTTATATTTATCACCAAAGGTCTCACTCAGAGCCAATATTGAGCGCAAGAATGTCCTATTAGAAAATTGACGACTAAAAAGGGGCGCAGACAAAGAATTCCAAGGGTCGCAAGATCATAGACATACTCTCTTCTATGTTCGCCGAATAACTGAGCTCTTAAAAGAACTTATGATTGGTGCTCGTGGTGAATGCTCCACCTAAATTTTACTCCCTTTGAATATTCGCTCCAATTATCCCATCTCTGAGTGCAAATTTATGCTGAGAAACAAAGATTTCGCATTTAATTTGCATGATTCTAGACGGAAAAAGAAAGGTGGGGTGCAACACGAGGACTTCCCAGGAGGTCACCCATCCTAGTACTACTCTCGCCCAAGCACGCTTAATCATGGAGTTCGATGGGATCCGGCAAAGAGGCCGTGTGATCGCACCAGAACGCCAAATGCGCCTTTTATATTTATCACCAAAGGTCTCACTCATAGGCCAATATTGAGCGCAGTAATGTCCTATTAGAAAATTGACGACTAAAAAGGGGCGCGGCACAAAGAATTCCAAGGGGGGTCGCGCATCATAGACATACTCTCTTCTATGTTCGCCGAATAACGGAGCTCTTAAAAGAACTTGTGCATTGGTGCTCGTGTGAATGCTCCACCTAAATTTTACTCCCTTTGAATATTCGTTCAAATTATCCCATCTCAGAGTGCAAATTTTCGATGAGAAACAAGATTTCACGAATTTGCATGATTCTAGAGGGAAAAAGAAGGGTGGGGTGCAACACGAGGACTTCCCAGGAGGTCACCCATCCTAGTACTACTCTCGCCCAAGCACGCTTAATCATGAGTTCGATGGGATCCGGCAAAGAGGCCGGTGTGATAGCACCCGAAACGTGAAATGCGTCCTTTATATTTATCACCAAAGGTCTCACCAGAGGCCAATATTGAGCGCAGAATGTCCTATTAGAAAATTGACGACTAAAAAGGGGCTAAGACAAAGAATTCCAAGGGGGTCGCAAGATCATAGACATACTCTCTTCTATGTTCACTAATAACTGAGCTCTTAAAAGAACTTATGATTGGTGCTCGTGGTGAATGCTCCACCTAAATTTTACTCCCTTTGAATATTCGCTCCAATTATCCCATCTCTGAGTGCAAATTTATGCTGAGAAACAAGATTTCATTTAATTTGCATGATTCTAGACTAAAAAGAGGGTGGGGTGCAACACGAGGACTTCCCAGAGGTCACCCATCCTAGTACTACTCTCGCCAAGCACGCTTAATCATGAGTTCGATGGGATCCGGCAAGTGCTGGTGTGATCGCACCAGAACGCCAAATGCGCCTTTATATTTATCACCAAAGGTCTCACTCAGAGCCAATATTGAGCGCAAGAATGTCCTATTAGAAAATTGACGATTTAAAAAAGGGGCGCAAGACAAAGAATTCCAAGGGTCGCAAGATCATAGACATACTCTCTTCTATGTTCGCTAATAACTGAGCTCTTAAAAGAACTTATGATTGGTGCTCGTGGTGAATGCTCCACCTAAATTTTACTCCCTTTGAATATTCGCTCCAATTATCCCATCTCTGAGTGCAAATTTGCGCTGAGAAACAAGATTTCACTTAATTTGCATGATTCTAGACTAAAAAGAGGGTGGGGTGCAACACGAGGACTTCCCAGAGGTCACCCATCCTAGTACTACTCTCGCCAAGCACGCTTAATCATGGAGTTCGATGGGATCCGGCAAGAGTGCCGGTGTGATCGCACCAGAACGCCAAATGCGCCTTTATATTTATCACCAAAGGTCTCACCAGAGCCAATATTGAGCGCAGAATGTCCTATTAGAAAATTGACGATTTAAAAAGGGCGCAGACAAAGAATTCCAAGGGGTCGCATGATCATAGACATACTCTCTTCTATGTTCACGAATAACTGAGCTCTTAAAAGAACTTATGATTGGTGCTCGTGGTGAATGCTCCACCTAAATTTTACTCCCTTTGAATATTCGCTCCAATTATCCCATCTCTGAGTGCAAATTTGCGCTGAGAAACAAGAGATTTCATTTAATTTGCATGATTCTAGACTTTAAAAAGAGGGTGGGTGCAACACGAGGACTTCCCAGAGGTCACCCATCCTAGTACTACTCGCCAAGCACGCTTAATCATGAGTTCGATGGGATCCGGCAAAGAGTGCCGTGTGATCGCACCAGAACGCCAAATGTGCCTTTTATATTTATCACCAAAGGTCTCACTCATAGGCCAATATTGAGCGCAGTAATGTCCTATTAGAAAATTGACGACGAAAAAAGGGGCAAGACAAAGAATTCCAAGGGGGTCGCAGATCATAGACATACTCTCTTCTATGTTCACGAATAACTGAGCTCTTAAAAGAACTTCATGTATTGGTGCTCGTGGTGAATGCTCCACCTAAATTTTACTCCCTTTGAATATTCGCTCCAATTATCCCATCTCTGAGTGCAAATTTATGCTGAGAAACAAGATTTCACTTAATTTGCATGATTCTAGACTTTAAAAAGAAGGGTGGGGTGCAACACGAGGACTTCCCAGAGGTCACCCATCCTAGTACTACTCGCCAAGCACGCTTAATCATGAGTTCGATGGGATCCGGCAAGAGTGCCGTGTGATCGCACCAGAACGCCAAATGCGCCTTTATATTTATCACCAAAGGTCTCACTCAGAGGCCAATATTGAGCGCAGAATGTCCTATTAGAAAATTGACGACTTAAAAAGGGCGCAGACAAAGAATTCCAAGGGGTCGCGATCATAGACATACTCTCTTCTATGTTCACGAATAACTGAGCTCTTAAAAGAACTTGCGTATTGGTGCTCGTGGTGAATGCTCCACCTAAATTTTACTCCCTTTGAATATTCGCTCCAATTATCCCATCTCTGAGTGCAAATTTATGCTGAGAAACAAGATTTCACGAATTTGCATGATTCTAGACTAAAAAGAGGGTGGTGCAACACGAGGACTTCCCAGAGGTCACCCATCCTAGTACTACTCTCGCCAAGCACGCTTAATCATGAGTTCGATGGGATCCGGCAAGAGTGCCGGTGTGATCGCACCAGAACGCCAAATGCGCCTTTATATTTATCACCAAAGGTCTCACTCAGAGCCAATATTGAGCGCAGAATGTCCTATTAGAAAATTGACGACTAAAAAAGGGGCGCAAGACAAAGAATTCCAAGGGGGTCGCAAGATCATAGACATACTCTCTTCTATGTTCGCGAATAATCTGAGCTCTTAAAAGAACTTATGATTGGTGCTCGTGGTGAATGCTCCACCTAAATTTTACTCCCTTTGAATATTCGCTCCAATTATCCCATCTCTGAGTGCAAATTTATGCTGAGAAACAAGATTTCATTTAATTTGCATGATTCTAGACTTTAAAAAGAGGTGGGTGCAACACGAGGACTTCCCAGAGGTCACCCATCCTAGTACTACTCTCGCCAAGCACGCTTAATCATGAGTTCGATGGGATCCGGCAAGAGAGGCCGTGTGATCGCACCAGAACGCCAAATGCGCCTCTTTATATTTATCACCAAAGGTCTCACTCAGAGCCAATATTGAGCGCAAGAATGTCCTATTAGAAAATTGACGACTTAAAAAGGGGCGCAAGACAAAGAATTCCAAGGGGGTCGCAGATCATAGACATACTCTCTTCTATGTTCACGAATAACTGAGCTCTTAAAAGAACTTATGATTGGTGCTCGTGGTGAATGCTCCACCTAAATTTTACTCCCTTTGAATATTCGCTCCAATTATCCCATCTCTGAGTGCAAATTTATGCTGAGAAACAAGATTTCATTTAATTTGCATGATTCTAGACTAAAAAGAGGGTGGGGTGCAACACGAGGACTTCCCAGAGGTCACCCATCCTAGTACTACTCTCGCCCAAGCACGCTTAATCATGGAGTTCGATGGGATCCTGGCAAGAGTGCCGTGTGATCGCACCAGAACGCCAAATGCGCCTTTATATTTATCACCAAAGGTCTCACTCAGAGGCCAATATTGAGCGCAAGAATGTCCTATTAGAAAATTGACGACTAAAAAGGGGCGCAGACAAAGAATTCCAAGGGTCGCAGATCATAGACATACTCTCTTCTATGTTCACGAATAACTGAGCTCTTAAAAGAACTTCATGATTGGTGCTCGTGGTGAATGCTCCACCTAAATTTTACTCCCTTTGAATATTCGCTCCAATTATCCCATCTCTGAGTGCAAATTTATGCTGAGAAACAAGATTTCACGAATTGGCATGATCCTAGACGGAAAAGAAGGGGGGGGTGCAACACGAGGACTTCCCAGCGGGTCACCCATCCTAGTACTACTCTCGCCAAGCACGCTTAATCATGAGTTCGATGGGATCCGGCAAGAGGCCGGTGTGATCGCACCAGAACGCCAAATGCGCCTTTTATATTTATCACCAAAGGTCTCACTCAGAGCCAATATTGAGCGCAGAATGTCCTATTAGAAAATTGACGACTAAAAAGGGGCGCAAGACAAAGAATTCCAAGGGGGTCGCAGATCATAGACATACTCTCTTCTATGTTCGCTTAATAACTGAGCTCTTAAAAGAACTTATGTATTGGTGCTCGTGGTGAATGCTCCACCTAAATTTTACTCCCTTTGAATATTCGCTCCAATTATCCCATCTCTGAGTGCAAATTTATGCTGAGAAACAAGATTTCACTTAATTTGCATGATTCTAGACTAAAAAGAGGGTGGGTGCAACACGAGGACTTCCCAGAGGTCACCCATCCTAGTACTACTCTCGCCAAGCACGCTTAATCATGGAGTTCGATGGGATCCGGCAAGAGGCCGGTGTGATCGCACCAGAACGCCAAATGCGCCTTTATATTTATCACCAAAGGTCTCACTCAGAGGCCAATATTGAGCGCAGAATGTCCTATTAGAAAATTGACGACTTAAAAAGGGGCGCAGACAAAGAATTCCAAGGGGTCGCAAGATCATAGACATACTCTCTTCTATGTTCGGCCGAATAACTGAGCTCTTAAAAGAACTCATGATTGGTGCTCGTGGTGAATGCTCCACCTAAATTTTACTCCCTTTGAATATTCGCTCCAATTATCCCATCTCTGAGTGCAAATTTGCGCTGAGAAACAAGATTTCACTTAATTTGCATGATTCTAGACTAAAAAGAAGGGTGGGGTGCAACACGAGGACTTCCCAGAGGTCACCCATCCTAGTACTACTCTCGCCAAGCACGCTTAATCATGGAGTTCGATGGGATCCGGCAAGAAGGCCGTGTGATCGCACCAGAACGCCAAATGCGCCTTTATATTTATCACCAAAGGTCTCACTCAGAGGCCAATATTGAGCGCAGAATGTCCTATTAGAAAATTGACGACTAAAAAGGGCGCCAGACAAAGAATTCCAAGGGGTCGCAGATCATAGACATACTCCTCTTCTATGTTCGCTAATAACTGAGCTCTTAAAAGAACTTATGATTGGTGCTCGTGGTGAATGCTCCACCTAAATTTTACTCCTTTGAATATTCGCTCCAATTATCCCATCTCTGAGTGCAAATTTGCGCTGAGAAACAAGATTTCATTTAATTTGCATGATTCTAGACTAAAAAGAGGGTGGGGTGCAACACGAGGACTTCCCAGAGGTCACCCATCCTAGTACTACTCGCCAAGCACGCTTAATCATGAGTTCGATGGGATCCTGCAAAGAGTGCCGGTGTGATCGCACCAGAACGCCAAATGCGCCTTTATATTTATCACCAAAGGTCTCACTGTAGGCCAATATTGAGCGCAGAATGTCCTATTAGAAAATTGACGACTAAAAAGGGGCGCGGCACAAAGAATTCCAAGGGGGGTCGCTCATCATAGACATACTCTCTTCTATGTTCACCGAATAACGTAGCTCTTAAAAGAACTTATGATTGGTGCTCGTGTGAATGCTCCACCTAAATTTTACTCCCTTTGAATATTCGCTCCAATTATCCCATCTCTGAGTGCAAATTTATGCTGAGAAACAAGATTTCACTTAATTTGCATGATTCTAGACTAAAAAGAGGGTGGGGTGCAACACGAGGACTTCCCAGAGGTCACCCATCCTAGTACTACTCGCCAAGCACGCTTAATCATGGAGTTCGATGGGATCCTGCAAGAGTGCCGGTGTGATCGCACCAGAACGCCAAATGCGCCTTTATATTTATCACCAAAGGTCTCACTCAGAGCCAATATTGAGCGCAGAATGTCCTATTAGAAAATTGACGACTAAAAAGGGGCGCAGACAAAGAATTCCAAGGGGGTCGCAGATCATAGACATACTCTCTTCTATGTTCACTAATAACTGAGCTCTTAAAAGAACTTATGATTGGTGCTCGTGGTGAATGCTCCACCTAAATTTTACTCCCTTTGAATATTCGCTCCAATTATCCCATCTCTGAGTGCAAATTTATGCTGAGAAACAAGACTTCACTTAATTTGCATGATTCTAGACTAAAAGAGGTGGGGTGCAACACGAGGACTTCCCAGAGGTCACCCATCCTAGTACTACTCTCGCCAAGCACGCTTAATCATGGAGTTCGATGGGATCCGGCAAAGAGGCCGTGTGATCGCACCAGAACGCCAAATGCGCCTTTATATTTATCACCAAAGGTCTCACCAGAGCCAATATTGAGCGCAAGAATGTCCTATTAGAAAATTGACGACTAAAAAGGGGCAAGACAAAGAATTCCAAGGGGGTCGCAAGATCATAGACATACTCTCTTCTATGTTCACGAATAACTGAGCTCTTAAAAGAACTTGCGTATTGGTGCTCGTGGTGAATGCTCCACCTAAATTTTACTCCCTTTGAATATTCGCTCCAATTATCCCATCTCTGAGTGCAAATTTGCGCTGAGAAACAAGATTTCACTTAATTTGCATGATTCTAGACTAAAAAGAGGGTGGGGTGCAACACGAGGACTTCCCAGAGGTCACCCATCCTAGTACTACTCTCGCCAAGCACGCTTAATCATGGAGTTCGATGGGATCCGGCAAGAGTGCCGGTGTGATCGCACCCAGAACGCCAAATGCGCCTTTATATTTATCACCAAAGGTCTCACTCAGAGGCCAATATTGAGCGCAAGAATGTCCTATTAGAAAATTGACGACTAAAAAGGGGCGCAAGACAAAGAATTCCAAGGGGGTCGCGATCATAGACATACTCTCTTCTATGTTCGCCGAATAACTGAGCTCTTAAAAGAACTTATGATTGGTGCTCGTGGTGAATGCTCCACCTAAATTTTACTCCCTTTGAATATTCGCTCCAATTATCCCATCTCTGAGTGCAAATTTGCGCTGAGAAACAAGATTTCACTTAATTTGCATGATTCTAGACTAAAAAGAGGGTGGGGTGCAACACGAGGACTTCCCAGAGGTCACCCATCCTAGTACTACTTCTCGCCAAGCACGCTTAATCATGAGTTCGATGGGATCCTGCAAAGAGTGCCGTGTGATCGCACCAGAACGCCAAATGCGCCTTTATATTTATCACCAAAGGTCTCACCAGAGGCCAATATTGAGCGCAAGAATGTCCTATTAGAAAATTGACGACTTAAAAAGGGGCGCAAGACAAAGAATTCCAAGGGTCATGATCATAGACATACTCTCTTCTATGTTCACGAATAACTGAGCTCTTAAAAGAACTTATGATTGGTGCTCGTGTGAATGCTCCACCTAAATTTTACTCCCTTTGAATATTCGCTCCAATTATCCCATCTCTGAGTGCAAATTTATGCTGAGAAACAAGATTTCACTTAATTTGCATGATTCTAGACTGAAAAAGAAGGTGGGGTGCAACACGAGGACTTCCCAGAGGTCACCCATCCTAGTACTACTCGCCAAGCACGCTTAATCATGAGTTCGATGGGATCCTGCAAGAGGCCGGTGTGATCGCACCCGTAACGCCAAATGCGCCTTTATATTTATCACCAAAGGTCTCACCAGAGGCCAATATTGAGCGCAAGAATGTCCTATTAGAAAATTGACGACTAAAAAAGGGGCGCAGACAAAGAATTCCAAGGGGTCGCGATCATAGACATACTCTCTTCTATGTTCACTAATAATCTGAGCTCTTAAAAGAACTTATGATTGGTGCTCGTGTGAATGCTCCACCTAAATTTTACTCCCTTTGAATATTCGTTCCAATTATCCCATCTCGGAGTGCAAATTTACATTGAGAAACAGTAGTTTACGAATTTGCATGATTCTAGACTTTAAAAAGAGGGTGGGGTGCAACACGACGACTTCCCATCAGGTCACCCATCCTAGTACTACTCTCGCACAAGCACGCTTAATCATGAGTTCGATGGGATCCTGCAAGAGTGCTGGTGTGATCGCACCAGAACGCCAAATGCGCCCTTTATATTTATCACCAAAGGTCTCACTCGTAAGCCAATATTGAGCGCAGTAATGTCCTATTAGAAAATTGACGACTAAAAAAGGGGCGCGGCACAAAGAATTCCAAGGGGGGTCGCGCATCATAGACATACTCTCTTCTATGTTCACCGAATAACGGAGCTCTTAAAAGAACTTGCGTATTGGTGCTCGTGTGAATGCTCCACCTAAATTTTACTCCCTTTGAATATTCGTTCCAATTATCCCATCTCTGAGTGCAAATTTATGCTGAGAAACAAGATTTCACGAATTTGCATGATTCTAGACTTTAAAAAGAGGTGGGGTGCAACACACGGGCTTCCCATGAGGTCACCCATCCTAGTACTACTTCTCGCCAAGCACGCTTAATCATGGAGTTCGATGGGATCCTGCAAGAGGCTGGTGTGATCGCACCAGAACGCCAAATGCGCCTTTATATTTATCACCAAAGGTCTCACCAGAGCCAATATTGAGCGCAAAGAATGTCCTATTAGAAAATTGACGACTAAAAAAGGGCGCAAGACAAAGAATTCCAAGGGGGTCGCAGATCATAGACATACTCTCTTCTATGTTCGCCGAATAATCTGAGCTCTTAAAAGAACTTCATGTATTGGTGCTCGTGGTGAATGCTCCACCTAAATTTTACTCCCTTTGAATATTCGCTCCAATTATCCCATCTCTGAGTGCAAATTTATGCTGAGAAACAAGATTTCACTTAATTTGCATGATTCTAGACTAAAAAGAAGGGTGGGTGCAACACGAGGACTTCCCAGAGGTCACCCATCCTAGTACTACTCTCGCCAAGCACGCTTAATCATGAGTTCGATGGGATCCGGCAAAGAGGCCGTGTGATCGCACTGAACGCCAAATGCGCCTTTATATTTATCACCAAAGGTCTCACCGTAGGCCAATATTGAGCGCAGAATGTCCTATTAGAAAATTGACGAATAAAAAGGGGCGCGAGACAAAGAATTCCAAGGGGGTCGCAAGATCATAGACATACTCTCTTCTATGTTCGCGAATAACTGAGCTCTTAAAAGAACTTACAGATTGGTGCTCGTGGTGAATGCTCCACCTAAATTTTACTCCCTTTGAATATTCGCTCCAATTATCCCATCTCTGAGTGCAAATTTATGCTGAGAAACAAGATTTCATTTAATTTGCATGATTCTAGACTAAAAAGAGGGTGGGTGCAACACGAGGACTTCCCAGAGGTCACCCATCCTAGTACTACTCTCGCCAAGCACGCTTAATCATGAGTTCGATGGGATCCGGCAAGAGTGCCGTGTGATCGCACCAGAACGCCAAATGCGCCTCTTTATATTTATCACCAAA
Organism: Senna siamea; assembly: GCA_031216115.1. Lineage (NCBI taxonomy): Eukaryota > Viridiplantae > Streptophyta > Magnoliopsida > Fabales > Fabaceae > Senna > Senna siamea. The sequence goes on along the minus strand of JAVHNK010000139.1, from coordinate 335 downwards.
GGTCTCACTCAGTAGCCAATATTGAGCGCAAGAATGTCCTATTAGAAAATTGACGACTAAAAAGGGGCGCGGCAGACAAAGAATTCCAAGGGGTCGCGATCATGACATACTTCTTCTATGTTCGCTTAATAACTGAGTTTTAAAAGAACTTATGATTGGTGCTCGTGGTGAATGCTCCACCTAAATTTTACTTCCTTTGAATATTCGCTCCAATTATCCCATCTCTGAGTGCAAATTTGCGCTGAGAAACAAGATTTCTACTTAATTTGCATGATTCTAGACTAAAAAGAAGGGTGGGGTGCAACACGAGGACTTCCCAGAGGTCACCCATCCTA
>JAVHNK010000138.1:0-24947 GCA_031216115.1 Senna siamea | reverse complement strand
ATACTATCATAAAAAATTAAATTAATTACTTTAATTATATATTTAAGGAGCAGATGTTACATGAAGGATGGGATATTTAGTGAATTCTTTGTGGGAGCATATCGAAAGTTATAGTATGAGCAATGCTTATGTGTTCCTTTAATGGATGGGTTGAGAAAGGAAATTCTTAAGGAGGCTCATATATCCACATATACTGTCTACCTAGGTCCAACGAAGAAGTACCATGATCTAAGGCAAGTATATTATGGGAGAGCATGAAAAAGGATGTTTTAGACTATATATCACATTTCTTAGTAAGCTAGTAAGTAAAAGTGGAACATAAAAAACATGTGGTTAACTACAACGATTGAAGATTCCAGAATGGAAGTGGGAGGGAATTACGATGAATTTTGTGATAGGTTTACCTTACATGCAGAAGGGTTACGACTCTATATGGGTGATAGTTGACAAGTTGACCTAGTCTATCCACATCCTTTCAGTCAAGACTACTTATGGAGTGGTTAAGTATGCTAAGTTATATGTGGATGAGATTGTGAAGTTTCACAAAGTTCCTTTATTTATCATATCAAAAAGAGGCCTATAGTTTACCTAACATTTTTGGAAAGCTTTTCAAGAGGCCTTAGGCACACACTTAGACCTTAGTCTGATTTCCACCCTCAAGCGGATAGTCAGAAAAAGAGAACTATACAAATTTTAGAAGATATGCTTAGTTCTTGCATACTTGACTTTGGTGGAAGTTAAGAAAGCTACCTATCACTTGTGATGTTTGCTTATAACTATATTGAGATTCAATCTCATGTAAATTTTGGTTGTATATCGGATGCTTAGGTATAAGTTATTGCTAGAGATAGAGGTGAAAGTGATCGAGATACCCTTTTTAAGGTATTTTATCTTAATTAAAGAGTTATGAGTAATTACTGTAGTGGAAATACCACCATCAGCTGCACCCACTGGAGGAATGGAATTCCAAGATTAGGAGTAATAACTTAGGTCACATATTTTGGCATGCCCGATACCCTGAATCCTTGCTATTATTATTTTGGAAGGATCAGGAGGATGATCTTGGTGTATAAAATGAGGGCACATATATTTTAGGATATGTGAGCTAAGAATCCACCAGCAGTCTTGTAATAAAAGGGGTATGAGTGATAGGCTTATTGTCTCCTTATCCTAGTTGACACACTCACATATCCATAGGTACATGTTTGATGAAAAGAAATTATAATCACTGTAAATGAATTATGTATGTGAATGTGAATACATATATATGTTTTATTTTAATTATTTTGATTATTTTTAGCTACGATATTACGTATGAGTATCCAGTGAAAATTTCTCAAACTAATGGCACTCTTATTATTTAACTTGATAAAAGTTAAAATTTACTCAGGTAAAAGTAGTAGTAACTTACCAATCTTGTAGTATATTGTATTATATCATTTAATTAACTAAAAGGAACCTTAGGATTGGGGGTGCTACATTATGTGATATCACACCTTAGCCTAAGGCTTTACAAAGCATATATAGCCTTGGTATTTTTAACATCATATGAAATTTGACATCTAGTCTCAATGATCCCTGTTCAGCAAAGTGCTTCAAAGTGTCCAATGAATCAGTCCATGGACAATAAACTAAATACCTTATTCTCCCCTTCTTAAGAAGTGTAATGTAGAGGGAAGTGTGATGGGATCATCCCCTTTTTGAGAGCCATCACAATGCTAGCCTTTGAAGAATTAGACTAAGATTACTTCAACTTCATAAAGAAACAACATTCTTGGAGTAAGTTTATTTTGGGCTAAGTGCCACCCACGACACTTTAAACAAGGTTGGGAATGTTATGAAGGAGTAATTCTCATACTCCTTTCCTTGGGAATAGTCCTAGGGAGTGATTTGATAGGATTAAAGTGAATTTCTTTTATTCTTAAACATGATTATTTTAGGTGATTTTGGTAAGAGTTCAATACTTTGCAAATAAAATATCATTCTATCGAGCTTAAACTCTTTTTTCTAGTTGAGTTAGCACCATTCTACTCCTTAACCTTTTAGAAGAGTCAGCATATTAGCATTGACTACTCCACATCCTATCATTAAAAACATCAACAGTAGTAACACCCATGTGCATAACTCCCACATACATAACCACCTATGATCATACACTCCCTTCACTTTAGTTACTCTATACCTCTTAAGTTTGAAAATCTTGTTCTCGAAACATACTTTATTAAATGATTTAAAGCTTCTTGGAATGAAGTTGCACAAAGCTTGTTAAATGTGACTCTTTTTGTCAAGAGAGAACAAGTATTAAATTTACATCATTAATAACAATGTCTAATTAATTAGAATAGTAAGTATTTTTTAATTAAATTTTTATATAAAAAATATTTTATTAAATGAAGTCTATCTTCAATATAGAGCATTACTCAATTCGAGTCAAATTAATTAAAATTTTAAAAAGATTTCTAAATATTTTTAATTTCAAACAAGCAATTAGATAGAGTATTTTAGATCCTCTGCATTTCTTCTCTACGTAGTTCTTTGTAGTATGAGAGATATAGAAAGAAAAAAAAAATAAGGGAATCACATTGATAAAGACTCATCTTAAATGGATTAATGACTATTTTTTCTTATTTCTACTTCTTTCCTACTACAAAAAAAATATATCAATTTTTAATTATAGATAATTCAGAACTAGAAGGTTCTTAGTTTCCCTAATAGGGCCTCAATTAGTTAAACCAAATTAATTACAAACTTTTTAATACTTGATATAAGCTTGCCTACAAAAATTAGGGGGTTTCATTTTCCACAAAGAGGCAAAAAATTGTGCTGCCTCTCAGTATTCTACACCAAGTTTATTGGGTAACACCATTTGAGTTGTGACAGCAGGTTTTGTAATAATCGAAACTTTTGAAAATAATAATTTGAATGAAATTGATCTTGATTCTGTTAAAATTGAGTCCTGCATGACTTTGGAGTTGACGATTGAAGCGGAGAATTTTTGGAGTCAAAAACGATCGATGAAAGAAAACACGACTAGCATTAAGAAAGCGACAAACAATGTATCATACTTGAGTTCCTCAGACAGAGGATGAAACCCTTGCATAGGAACCCGTGCCCTCGCTAGGATCAATAACGGCATCCAAAAATTTCCCCAGGTGGTCTGGCAAAAGACCAAATTGCCCCTGGAGGCTTTAAATTCCACAAAAACCCACACTTTGCAAAATTCTCTCTCTCTCTCTTCACTCTACTTTCTCTCTCTTCTCTTTCCTCCCTTCACCACCACGCGCCACCACAGCTCGCCTGTCGACCTAGCTACCTGTGCAGCTCGCCACCCCGAACCTCCAGAAACTACCCACGGCCTGCGGCCGCCAGCATCTCCAGGAAAAGGAGTTTTATTCCCTCCGTCGTGAATTCTTTGCGCCAATGTGATCTCTGCCTTTTGACACCGTCTGATGTCACCGTCCCCGCCATTGTGAAGGTGGAGCCAACTTCTCCCACACTCGCGACCACCGAGCGAACCACGCACCGGATTGAGGAAATTTTAGTCGCCATGTGTGGAACCGCCACGAGCATACCTTAACGATCGAGAACCGCCGTGCCAACCCCAGATTTGGACTCCTCATCTTAAGGGCTTCACTCTGAAGTGAATTTTGAGCTCAGTCGCACCTCTCTGCATGCATGCAGTGAGCCACCATGCTCTGCCGTTGGAGAAGCCAAAAAGACTCCAGAAGTAAATTCCACCTTTTGGAACCCCCAGTATGATCTAAATTACCCTAATTTAATGTATTCTGACTGAATTAGATGCCGAACATGTATAAAAAACCTATCAGCCTAGGAAAACATGTAATTTGATGTAAGAAAGTGAAATTGAATAAGCAACGGACTAAAACATTGATTTAATTGCCCAAGAAGTTAACTAGACTTGAATTCTGAGGATACGGGAAGCCTCAGACTTAATTAGGAGCAAACAAAAATTAGGTAGGGTAATTTACGCTCCCTTGATTTTAGATTGATTAGTGAATACCTAGATGATTTAAATTGATTGCATAGAAATGTGTCTTTGCCTTCATGAGTATAATTGCATGCTGTGTGATGTAGATGCCTGTTGCATGTTAGAACAACTTAGCTATTGGATTTAGATGCCATAGGAGTGAGTTGACCTAGGGTAGGGTACTTAATAGCCGGTATGGGATGACCTTTAAGTATCCCGAGTGCAGAGGATTTTATAAATGTATTATTTTACACCAGACTTAGCCTGCATTCTTTAGAGATTACGTGATAAATCAGGACGACCCTAAGAAAGGTTTAAGGAGTATATGGAGAGATAACCTATACGGGGAAACGTTGTGATTTAGGCGTAATATCTTAGAACCCTGGAACTAGTCGACTTGTGCATATGATTCGAATAGACTATATGAGGATGAGGATTAGCGTATGTGCACATGCTAGGGGACGTGCTAGATATTGATTCTCACCCGATCCTTGAGTGAGTGATTGGTGGCACGGATCACACACAATATATGCTTGATGCGGGTGATTGGTGTTATGGATCACACCCAATGATAAGAGATTTATCTCTCGTAAAATGACATGCAATTGGATGATTGAATCTGATCACATGAGACTTGTAGCGAGATATGAATGTGAGAACCACCGAACATCAGTTTGATTTGATTTTGATCAAAGATTTTTAGATAAAAATATTTTATATTCATTGAATGATTATCTCATTTTTCGTGCTATTTTATATGACTTTAAAGATATGGTATTCCATTGATTTTCGAAATAAACATGGGATTTGTTTTTCGATGCTTGCCTTCTTGAGCATTCAACTAGTTTTGAACAACTATTTACTGTAAATTACTCTACTAGGATCTAACTATCTCATGAGGTTGTGTGCTCATATGAATAGGGACAGGGGCATAGAAGATAGCTGGGGAAGACTTGATAAGCGGATGGGAGAGCGACTTAGTTTCTAAGCTTGAATTGTAATATGTAATTAATTGTATTGATTGTTTCTAGCTGTTAATGATTTTAGCTGTTGTTGGGTGGATTTATTTGATGTATAAACTGGATTAGTGACTGTTTATATTTGGAAGATGTCCAAATTACAGGAGAAACTCTGTCGAATTTTTGACAGGAATTTATGACTGAAATTCTAAGTTTTTGATGGATTAATTGTGAATGGATATATGCTTGATTTATGGTTCTTAGTTTTAATATTCCAGAGCTTATAGTGGTCATTACATGTGTAATTAGTGTAGCTGCAATTAATTTAGGGTTGAGCAAATCCGAATAGATGGCGAGGCAGTCTATTTGGGTTACGTTCAACCGGTAGCGATCCCCTGACATTCCCTGAACAGAAAAAGTGAAAAATTATTTTGAAAACCTATATACTTTTGTTACTCAGATAGAGGATAGTGTATTGTGGATTTGGGGTCGTTACAGGTTTTTTGTCCTCATATAAGTTGTTGGAAAAAAATTTTTGTTTCTTGGTTATATTTTCTTTTTCTTAGAGAAAAAGGTGTTTATTTTCTATAAAAAATTATTTTATTTTCTTTAGCATTTGACTTAACTTCAAAAATAATAATAAATTATTTTTATCTTTTAGAGATGTTGTGAGTCTTTCTTTTGCTATAAAAACTATGCTAATCAGAAAGGCATTACACGACCTTTTTGTTTAATAAAAATTAATTATAATTTCACTTATTTTAATTAAAATAAATTTATATTTATTACTTATACTATAGATAATAAATATTAAATATATATTCAACCAAAAAAATTATTAAATTTTTTTAAAAAATTTAGAATAATTTAAACATACTTTTTTCAATACAAAACAAATAACATTATAATACCATTTTTTATCAATTAAAATATCTTTATATTTATTATTTAAATAATATAATAAGTATTAAATTTACATTTATTCAATATAAAAAGGTTATTTTAAAAAAATTTAAAATATGTTAAATTTATGATTATAAAAAAATAAAAAATATTAAAAAATATAATTTAAATTATACTTTATATATTTTATAATAATTTATATTTTTAAATTTAATATTATTTTTAATATATTTTTGTTAAAATTAGTAAAAATCATAACTTAAATATATCTTTAGAGTAGAGTGTAATTTTTTAAAATAATTTTAAAAAATATATAATTTTACATGTCTAAAAGAATATATTAGAGCTATTAATTGTTGACCTAGTTAAAAGAATGATGTCATATTTTGGAAATATTTAAAACAACTCCGTTTTACATCAAAATTCAGAGACATGTACGGTGAAAAAATGCAAAACAATATAATTTTTAAATGTAATTTCTTCGCAGAATAATTCACGTTATGTCATCAGACGCTCAAACCCTAAACTTTAAACTTTAAAACTCTACACTCTAAACCCAAATATGACATATACAGGTGTTTTTTTTATTCAAAAGAAAAAGACTATTTAGAGAAACGTCCAACAAATGTCGATAGACATTTTTTATTTAAGAAATAGTCAATTGTGACTTTAGTTTTGCTGAGTAAAGTTGTAATTAAGTACATTAAATTATTAAAATTAAATATTGTTATTCTATTTTGCAGTTTGGTTACATTATAATATTATATATGTTAAAAAAAAAGAAGTAAATTATAAGTGTGTTAAAGAAACAAAATGTTAAAGAAAAAAGCAATTTAAAAATACTTGATGAAAGTGTAATCAATCATAATTACTAGATATGCATAAAAGTATATATCATTTTTTTATTTTTAAATATCATAAAAATAATAATTATTAAATTTTAACAATAATAAATTAAATAACATGAAGTTATTTAATTATTCAATATTTTTTTATACAATTTTTGATTATTTTTGCTTTTTCCTATATTCTTACTTACATATTTTTATATTTTATATTATAAAATATATTATTTTTAAATTAATGACTAAAAAATCTTAAAATTATTATAATATAAATTTTTTTTATTTCTTACAGGTATCTTTTGATGAAAAATAATCTTACTTGAATCATTATCAAAAACTAAATATAAATATTTTTCTTAGTGAAAATTTGAACCCAAATTCATTACATTATGAAGAATTAATTTATAAATTATATCCAATATATCTTTTATTTAAAATTACATAACTTTTATTTACTTCGTTTTCTCTCGCTATAAAAAAACTTTTGAAATTAAGCAAGTATAAAGTATTATTTAAAAAAAATCTCAGAGAGTAAGTTAATATTAGAAATATATATGTATGATGGCTATTTTAAAATGGTGGCTAGTGTGTAAAATAATTATGGCACAAAATACATAATGGGAGAACGATGGATGCTTATCGAGTTGAAATGCTTTCCCCACCATTACTCTCTCTTGTTTTCCACCTAACAAACAAGGTAACACCAGAAGTACTTATGTCTTTTTTATTTTTCATCTTAAATTAATCATTTTAAAATTATTCTTTTATTTATATATATTTATATTTTAATCACTCTAAACCCTTAAAGTCAGTAATTTTATAAAATGACATATTTTATAATATAAAATTAAATATAATACATGAGAACATAGAAAAAAATAATGATAATAATAAGTTATAATAAAAAGGTAAAAAAATTAAATAACTGTTTATTATTTAATTTATTATTTTAAAATATAGTAAATATTTTTATATTATATTTAATAAATTAAAAATAAAATATTATATAATTTTTTATATGAGAAGCTAAAATGTAAAAATTATAAATCATATGTAAATAATTATTTAATTATAAAAATTTATTAAAATTTTTTTTGTAAATTTTATAATTTGACCAAAAATTTTTTTATTTAAAATATTAACAAAACAATAATACATTAAAAACAATCAACTCATAATAAAAAAATAGTGTGTATATATATATATATAAAGAATAAATTAAATTATAAAAAAAATGAACACATAAATACATACTCAGGAAAGAGAAAAGAACGGCTAAAAGAATCTAATGAAAAACGGAGGATAGATAGGATTGTGACTGTTAGGCAGTCAACAAATGGAAATAATCACGCGCCCAACTGCGTGGGGTGCGTCCACGTTCTTACGATAATGAATAGGACTTGTACAGTTCTCCAGCTCAATATGAATAGTTAAAACATCAGTTATTACACTTCTGTTCAGAATTTTATTCACAGTTCATTTATCCTGGTCCAGAATATTTGAAGGTTAGATTATTTTTCATATATACACAAATAAAATTAAAAACAATTATTTTATGCGAAATTTATATAAGTTTAATGGCGAGAAAGTTAAGTTCCCTAAAAGTTTAGTCCTGTTTAATCATAATTTTTAAAAATTATATTTATTTTTAAAAATAAATTTTTATTAATTATTTTTGAAAAAATAAAATATATATTTAAAAATAAAAAATAAAAAATAATCAAATAATATTTTAAACTCTAATTTCTTAAAAGAAAAAATATAAAAAATAAGTATTTTTATTAATAATATATATATACATAATATTATTATTAATTTTTAAAATTAATTTTAGAAGAAAATTCTTAAATATAAAAAACAAAATAACATTCAAATATCTCCTTAAAATTTCTGTATTGTTTTCCTAATGAAAAATTTCTCTAAGGTACGTTAAATAGCAGCCTTGCAGGATAGAATCTATTAGGCTAAGTCGCTTAGATACTAAAATTAAAAAATTTATTTAATTTTTATGATTATATTCAAAATATTTTTTATGTAACAAATATAAATCAAATTAAATATTATTATGTGGGACCACCTCATCTGTGGACCACCTATTGACTTTGAATATTAAGCACTGAATGGAACTATCCTGAATTCCCATCTTTTTCTTTTTCTTTTTTCCGGTGATATTTGTGAAATAAAAAGTTATATATGTCTTTAAGGTTTCGAGATCGACTTTAGATTTTCTTAATTTTTTTAAAAATTAATAATATTAATTTATAGATAAAAATTGAAAAATATTGACTGACTCTAATTTATATATATTAGTTTATTTTTTTATTTTTTATTATACTATGTGTAATACTACATAAAATTCATATTATTTCGATATGATATAGTAGAATATCAAATTTAATTTTTAACACATGTCATTTTTATTCAATTTTTAAATATAAAATAATAAAAATATTTTTTATATTTTAAAATAATTTCAAAATAATAAATTATTTATCTTCTCATTTTTATATATTTTATATTTCTCTTTATATATTTTTTAAATATATACTTTATTTTATATGTATTAATATATAATTTTATAAATCAACAATTAAAACATCTCAAAATTATTATCATAAAGATATAAGTATATATTGTATATAAATCCTTCGATTATCTTTAATTCTAAATATATATAAATATATAATATTTTGTTTTGGTCTCCCCATTGTAATTTTTTACAAGTGTTTTGTCTATTCAAAATAAGTGTTTTTTAAAATATATAGATTGACAAACTTGTAAATTTTAAAATAATTTTAAAAAATATATAATTTTTATATGTCTAAAAGAATATATTAGAGTTATTAATTGTTGACCTTGTTAAAATAATGACGTCATATTTTAAAAATACTTAAAACAACGCCGTTTTACTTCAAAATTCATACGTATGTACGGTGAAAAAATGCAAAACAATATAATTTTTAAATGTAATTTCTTGGCAGAACAGTCCACGTTATTATAAAGTATAATAAATGTCTCACTAGTTCCAAAACACTACCGTGAGTTTGCCGACGTTGAATTATGAGGCAATTCTCAAAAAGACAAAGACCAAGACTCGTGGATGACGATGTTTACAATTGTTTCCCATTAAATACACATAAATTTTATATTGTACTACTCGTTTTGAAATACACTAATATCTATGATAATATTTTTAAAAATACTTTTAGATATTAAAAAAGATAGCTTCTCCTTTTGAACTTTTCTTATGTGTTTTTTTGTCAGTTGATAAGTTATTTAATAATTTAAAATTTGTAATAATTTTAATTATTTTTTTAATTGTTAAAATATAATATAAAATAATTTATAATTATGATATTTTAAAATAATAAATTAAATAATATACAATTATTTAACTTTTTATTATTTTTATATCATATATTTTATTTTATATTTTATATTTTATATTATAATATATATTTTTGAGACTAATGATTAAAAAATTTTAAAGTTATTATAAAATAAATAAATATACAAGGGAGTGATGAGTTATTAAGAAGGAAAATTATGGGAGAGAAGAAAGTTATAAAATGCATTTATTATTATTCTCAAAAATTTTGAAGTTTGTTTGGTACATAATTACAAAGAAACTAATAGGTGTGCTCGATGACTAGTCACTTGTAGCTTTAGTTAAGCATGAGAGAAGTCTTTACGAATTAGATATCTCTCCGCAGAGTTTAATCATGCACTTTTCAGCAATATTATTGATTTGAATTTTGATAACAAATTAAAGTAAAGCAATTTATCAATCCTATGTAAAAGAAAATCGAAGAACAAGTTGAAAAACATAAAATAAAAAGATTAAAAATTATGAAGGGGAATATCAAATGACATAGAACATTTAAGAGGTCATAGTACATATATAAGGTGGTGATGTTCACTCATTTCTAATATATATATATATATATATATATACACACACACACACACAAAGTGAAGGAGGAGTTTTTTTAATTAATAAATTAAATTGAATGGTTGACATTAAAATATTATTTTTAAAAAATTTTAATTAATTTTTTTTAATTTATTAAACTTAAGAAAAAGATTATGATCTTAGAACGTTAACATAGAATTGTCAAAATAATTTTTTTTATAAAAAAGACTATCAATAATATTTTATAATTTAAATTGTGACATATATTAATTTAATATGTAATCAATCATAATTTAATTAATAAAATATTAGTTATATTATTACTTTTGCCTACATGAATTTTAAATGTTATTTTCTTTGTTACTCACTTGTGTTTTTTTGTTTTTGTTATCTATTTATAATATTTTAGAAGAGGTTATTCACTTATCTTCACTTGCCACCGCCATCCCTCTCTCTCTCTTCTTGTCCTTTCCTTGACTTTCCTTTCGATCTATACACATGTTTGATTTTAATTACTTGTTATCTTGTTATAATATTTTAATTAGAAGTCGTTATAACTCACAAAGGCTTGGATTAAGAAAAAAATATTGTTATAATGTGTCTAGTGTTAAAGAATTTAATTTTTTTTAACTTTTTATAAATTTTGGTTTAAATTGTAAAAAATATTTAAAAATAAATCAATATAGAGCCAACATAAAATAGGCTCTAGCTAAATGCCCTAAACTCAAAGGAATATATTTATTTCTATAGCAAACTAATATTAACTAATTGTTCGATTTTAAAATCTATATATAATTATATGTATATATTAAAAAACTAGAAATCGGTGGTCACCCCTTATTATTTATGTAATAAGGTTATATCATCTCAATTGAAGAGGAAGTAGAATAAAATGACAATCATCTGTCAAAATATCAGTTGGACATTATTATTATAAAAAGAGAGACTCATATGACAAAGCAATATATTGATATAAAATTAAAGAAAACAACTCAAAAAGACAAATGACTCTATTGGTACGAGGACAGACAACAACTTTGAATTAGAACACTCAAGTATGCCTCGGAAAACCTGATGGATGGGGCACAACAAATACAATAGTCAAAATTCAAAATTCAAAAAAATGAGTGACGAATATCACTAAATTGGTCACATCAAATATTTTGGAGTTACCCAATTTCTCACTACTCCACTATCCGTGCAGGTTAGGTATGGTTTATTCGTTGAAGTCTTTAAGCTCCATCGTCTATATAAAGCACACCACTCTACCATTGAAAACCACAAGTGAGTTGTTTGAAGCTCAAACTAACGCAAACGAATTATTATCAACACCATGGGTTCACTTGATGAAACCAACCCAGCAAGTGAGATGTTTCAAGCTCAAGCCAACTTGTATAAACACATTTATGGCTACCTGAATGGCATGGTTCTCAAGTGTGCTGTTCAGTTAAGCATTCCAGACATAATCCACAACCATGGCCAACCCATGACAATTCCCAAATTAGCCTCCAATCTCGAAATCCACCCTTCCAAAACTGGCTATGTAGAGACTTGTGCACTTGCTGGCGCACAATGGCTTCTTAGCAAAAACCGAAGTGTACGAAGAAAAAGAAGAAAAGGAAGCATTCACACTAACTGCTTCTTCTAAGTTACTCCTCAAAGCGAATGAGCCTTGCCTAACGTCTGTATCACTCGAACTTCACTAATTACCTGCATCTGATACATATCAGCACACAAATGAGAAACTAATTTCTCAGTAACTTAACAATTTACAATTTAACTTTGTACTGACATGTACCACTGTGCATGCACAGAAAATTTTCATTTCTTATATTATTATCATTCACATTCCATTATTTTATACTCCCATGTTTTCATATAAATATGTTAACAATGATAGGAAGTTCAATTGATCTATTACTATAGCAATTACCCTAATTCATATATAACGGATAATTCTTACTCAGGAGAATATACTTACATCTAATAATGAATTGAATTAACAGTTATATATATATGTATTTCTCATTCTTAAAACTTAGCTTGCATTCATAACATGCATTTAGTCTTACTACAACAATTGTGGATACTTGGCCACTCGAAATGTGTGAACACTGGGTCACTTAGTGGACTCTTGGCCACTTTCACGAGATTAGTGAACTCTTGGTCACGTGTGGACTCTTGGCCACTCTCATGATCTCTTGGTCATATATGCATGTATACGGCAATTATAATTATCATTATTCTTACATTTCAATCTCCTTCCATTTACTTATTACAAACATGCTAGGATACCATTATGATTAACATAGTACTTTGGTTATCCTATTATAATAAGGTATGAATTACTTTTAATATTTTATAATACTTAGATATTCTTTTAATTCATATTATTTAGGATAATTAAGAGTCTTCATATTTACTCATCTATACATATTAATAGTAATATAATTAACTACCCGTCAAGACTAACTTTCTCCCATAAAATTTTAATATTATAATTTCTTTTGAAGTGCATCATTTATTCCTTTCTAAACTCTTATAATTTAGAAAGTATCTTATTTACTCTATTACATAAGATAGCTATTCTAAATCTTTATATATATATATATATATATATATATATATATATATATATATATACCTTTCCATTATAAGTGCAGACTTTATTCTCTTGGTTCTCTCTCTTTATGCTCTTGTATTCTTCGAAACACCCTACTCCCTTACATCTTATTATAATTTATACTTTTCCTCCTAAGTTTTCTAAATTCAAATAGATTTTTCTTGTACAATTTTCTTAATTCTTTCCTCTAATTTAGAGTAAATCTTTCTCATATAAATACATCTCTTCCCATATTAATTTTGGCTAGTTCCTTTATTCTATATCCTAAATGCTACTTTCCCATATTTCATTATTAATATGATAAAGAACTCTTAAAATATCTTTTTTTTCTCGGTGTAAACTCTGGAGTTCTATTTTCCTACATGTGCTTATGAATATAACTATGATTCATGTAAAATTCCTCCACCCTCTCGTATACACTTATTAATATTGGAATTCTACCTACAACCAAGTAGACTTACTTTTCAACCATTTCTGCTTCGTGAGATCATATATTTCTCTCTTAACAATTCTTGCACTGTGAGGATCTATATATATATTAACTTTGCAACAGTTCTTGTACCGTGAAGACATAGGGATATAATATATATAGTTTTTACCTCTCAACAACTCCTGCACTATGAAGATATATATTCACTTTGCAACAGCTCTTGTACCGTAAAGACATAGGAATATAATATATATATTCTAAAATTAAGAAATAATGAAATGGAATAAGATTAAATTGCTAAGTTACCTTAAAACACAAGAAGGACGAAGAGAATTTGTTTTAGCATTTGGAGTTTGCCTTCTTCTTACTTTCCTTTTTGAACAATTTTCCTTCCTTTCCTATTATTTGAAGAAGTTTTGCCTAACCTCCGTAGCTTCCCTTTTCTCCAAATGAAATCTTCTTCCACGTCTCAAACTCCTCTCTTCTTTAATTTATGTTTCACCGAATGCATGCACTCTTTTTTCTTTTCCCCATTTATAAATTTTTGTTTTATTAAATTATGCATTACTCCTCCTTTTTTCGGACACATATACCCACCACCTCTTCACCAAATTGAGTTGTCACATAGGCTATTAATGACACCTCACTTCTTCATCGAGTTAGCACATAGACTATATAGGTAGATAGGTAAGTTTCATTAGACGTGAGACGCAATGAGAGGGAAGGATGAGGATGGTGGCAGCACGTTTCTCTTGCATTTCTCACCTCTTCACCGAAATTCTCTATGCATTTATCTATTCGGTTAGTGTGAGGAAAAGAGTGGTGAGATGGAAGAAAGATAAAAATTTGCACACGTCATTTCCCATGTGACTTTCTTCTTCACTCATGGTGTATATTGAATGCTAGCCTCCTTTCTTTCATTCTTCTTACTTACTAATACTTTAAGTTACGTACATTCTCTTTTTTATGTAAGAGAAAGAGTCATCCTTTATAATTAAGTATTTTTATTTTTCTATCCTAATATCCTATACTATATATATATATATATATAGTTTTCTTTTCTCTATTCTGAATTGGTTAACTAAAGTAAGATGAAGATGAATTAAAATTCTCTTATTACTACGAAATCTTTATTTTATCACCTCCTTTTTCTTTTGTTACATTTTTATTATTTATTATTATTATTATTTTTAAACATTAGATTACTAAGGTATTTTCTTCATCTTTTATTTGGTTACCTTAAGAAAATAGTGAAATAAAATAATTAAGAAAATAGGGTATTATAATTTTAGGTTCAAATTTTTTATATGAGAATTTTTTTTAAGAATGTCTTACTCCCGTTATGAATTTTCATTAATTTAAATTAATTTAATCAAAATTTAATAAAATTTTAAATATTAGTGATTTAAAAAAATTCTTCTGTCTCCATCACTTTTTCTACCACTCTCTCCTCAATCATGTCGAGACGAATTATGTTATATAAAATAAAAAAAAATATATAGTATATGTTTTTAAAGACCAATTATATATCATAAAATGAAAAAAATTAGGGCTTATAAAAAAAAAAACTTTTGATACTAATTTTTAATGTTCCACTTTTTAAAAAGTGATGAATTGGTGAAAATGCCAGAGTCTCGGGGGTGTTTCGAAAATTCCCTGGGAGAAATTGCTTATTCTTTTTATTAAGAAAAACATTTATTTTGAAATGAGGTGTTTGGAAATATTTTTAAAGTATTTTTGAGTAATAGAAAAACTAATTTTTTAGTTTTAGAGTAAAAATAAGAAATTGAAGCTTCTTTTTCAGTCAAAAATAAAAGTTAAAAATTAAATATTTTAAGACAAAATTATTATTATTAAAATTTTATATTTATCCCTTTATTTACTTATATATCATTTGATGTGATCATATTGTAATTTTATTCTTTATATTTTATTTAATTAATAAAAATTAATAATAAAAATTATTTAAATAATAATAATAATAACAAACTAAAATGTTTAACAGTTTAACAATAAAAAATATCTTTTAATATAAAATTACTTTTTAACTGAATTTCTTAAATATAAACTTTTTCTTTCTCACAACTAAAATTTTATTTGACAAAAAATCATTTGAAAAAAAATATATTTTGAAAACAATCTCAAACTGACACAACACGATAGACACAATTTTGATCAAAACGATTAACAAAATTCTGATAAAAAAGATTAACACAATTCTGATAAAATAGATTATCACAATTCCGATGGAGATACTATCGATTACAACTTTGATACAATGGTCGTATGAGTGAGACCCAGAACCCCACACATTTCGGGGTACAAGCTCTTCCTTATCTCCGCATACACATCACCCCGCCATTTCCTCCCTGCCAATTGTTCCCCCAGACGCACTGCAGCCTCCAACACGCTCTCCGCGCTATCGTGCGCCGAATCCACAATCCCCAACTTCACCGCCTCCGCCGCCTTCACCTTCTCGCCCTCAACTGAAGGTCGCGCACGGCGGCCGCCGACCTGATCTTCGACCTCAGCGTCGCGGTGAAGTAATCAGGAAACGTAATCCCGAGTTCCACCTCCGGCATGTACAAAATCGGCTTACCGCTCTTCATCAGAATGTAGTCGTGGCTGATTGCGAGCATGAGGCCGGCCGCGACAGCATGACCGGTGACGGCGGCGATGGTGGGCATCGGGAGGGAGAGAAGCGCCGCAATCACCGGCTTGTAGCATTCGACCATTTGGTGGAGCCGATCTATGGCTTCGGATGGAGAGCCGGCGGCTCGAGCCCAGAAGAGATCGAAGCCGTTGGAGAAGAATCGGCCACGTGCGGTGGTGATGAGGACGGAGCCAGGGGTGGCCTGAGACTTTATCTGGGAGAGGGTGGAGAGGAGGGTGCGGATGAGGGTGGGGTTGAGGCGGTGGTGATCGTCATCGCCGGTGAGGGTTAGAAGGAAGATGCTACCTTGCTTCTCGAGGGTGCACATCTTGTGGCGTTTTGGTGATAAATTGAAGACAACTCGTCGAAATGCATCCATTTATGGTGTGCATCTATGTCATCCGTAGATCATGGCTCATTAAAAAAATATTTTCTAATTTTTTTTCCAATTTATTTTTGTCCATTGATGGCAACTTTAAACTTTTAAATTATCGTTAATTTCATATCAAATCTTATTTATCCCGCCTTGATTTATGCATATCATATAACACGAGGCCTTATCAAATTGCCAAACCATAACAAGGACGCATAGACGAATTATATATGATTTTTATTTTTTACAAATAAGACAATACGACCAATTTCTTCCTAGTCGACGTTTTCTAATTTTATACTATGTTAATTTTTTTTCCTTAACATTTTTTAATTGATACTGATTTTAGATAAAAAGATATTTTGTGTCTTTAAATTTTATACTAATTTTTAATTTTGTTCTAATTTTTGTATTAATTTAATTCTCAATTTTTTTAATCTAATCAATTTTGTTTCAAGTCCCATGACAAAATTATCAGAGTTTAGGCTTTTAAAATATTAAAAAAAAAGAGAAAGAGAGATTAAGAAAAAGATATAAATTTGATGAAAGTTGTTTCAAATTTAAAATTTTAATTTCAGTAATCTTTTTGAATGTTTTTGTAAATGAGATATTTATTGTATTTATTTTAAGTTTTTTTCTGTTATTTTTTTTATTTTTGTAATGATTTTTTTTATATGAACTATTATAGAATGTCAATTTTTAATTGAAATAAAACTCTGGCTAAAAGAAATTAAATTTGAAATAAAAAATTTATCACAAATAGAACATATTAATTTTAACGCATAAATAAAATAAAATAATTATTTAAAGTGCATAAAAATTGAAGATAAATATGGAGGGTTAGAGTTTAAAATTTTAAAAAATAGAAATTCAAACTTTAGAAATGAAATAACCAAAAATTTGAAAAAGAACCTTTTTTATTTTCAAAGTTTAAAATTATTGTCAATTTAGTTCTTAAATTTTATAATTGTTATCAATTTTATTTTAATATTTAATATAATTTATTTATCCTATTAACAAATATTTTAGTTAAATTGTTATGTACGTAAATTTTGTGAGTGTAATAGATAATGTTAAAGTTTAAGATAAAATTAACATAAAAAATAAAAAATTAATAAAAAATTTAAGAATATAAAAAATATTTTTATTTTGAAATTTCAAAGTAAATATTTTAGTGCTTAACTACTGTTTAATTTCTTGAACCCTTCCTTTATGTGAAAAAAAAAATTTAATTTCACGCCTGACAATATGAGAATATAAATTTTGTCCTCATAATAATTTTTTTTATTGTATAATTTTATATGGTTAGGTGATTGTGTGACAATAGAATATATCACCTAATTAATTTGCCCTTCTTCTCGTGTAACAGATAAGGAAAATTAAGAGCAAATGACTAATAATGTAGAAGAGAGTACTAAAAATTTAGTCTAGAATTTTGTCCCTTTAAGTATAATTTTAACTATAAAACATTTCATTAATTATAGAATTTTGTCCCTTTAAGTATAATTTAGTAAAATTTAACTATAAAATTTAAGAACTAAATTGACAATAATTTTAAACTTTGAAAATTTATCACAAATAGAACATATTAATTTATCACAAATAGAACATATTTTTCACATAAAGGAAGGGTTCAAGAAATTAAACAGTAGTTAAACCAAACCGTAAAATCATCAATCGTATTAATGAAATTGGATATGTAACAATTTACTTTGAAATTTTGTTGATATGCAAAATAATCGGCTTTTCTACCTAAAACTATTTACTAAACCAGTAAAATTAAAAAAATCCATTTCAAAAAAGTTATTTCCCACAAATTCTTTTTTTGAGACAAATTGATTGGAACAAGAGCCGATTACACAATATAATGTAATCAGTCTATGTCTAAAGTATTAATGGATTAAATATTTTTAAATTAAATCAATCAAAGTTGCGAACAGCTTTACACTCCACGTTATAGGATTGGATCGCCTGATCACACACTATGCACAAATCTCTGATTTAAAAGCCAATCAGCGTCCCTTCACTTCTACATATGGCAATTAAATCACTTCGTCATACTATTAATCTATTATGACTTCGATGATACATACACGCATTTGATATCGCACATAATGGACCCACTTTTCACATTATTAGTTTTACAATTTTATTTTTGAGAAATTGGATACATATTGGACCCACTTTTCACATTATTAGTTTTACAATTTTATTTTTGAGAAATTGGATACTTAGACGAGATGTACTTTTTGATCTTTAAGTAAGATAAAGTTTGGTATTAAGAAATAACTAAATTTTCAATACTTTCGAATAAAATTTTGGTATTATAAGAGTATTGAACTTCAGTCATTTATTTTTAAGAAATTAAATTTTATGATAGAAGTAATTAATTTAACAATTTTATAAGAGATGTACTTTTTGATTTTAAGTCTGAAAAAAATCTTAATATTACAATGATTACTAAATTGTTAGTACTCCCTTCATATATTATTGACCTTTTTGTCACTTTCTAATAATTACGAGATACTATTTCATGAACATTTAATAATGAAAACAAGTTGATAATGATGAATCACAATGGATGGCCTAAAAAGCTATTTGGAGACTTTTTATTGAAACTAGTATTATCAAAATCAAAATTATTTTTGGTGCTTAACTATTGTTTAATTTCTTGAACCCTTCCTTTATGTGAAAAAAAAAATTTAAAATCACGCCTGACAATATGAGAATATAAATTTTGTCCTCATAATAAATTTTTTTATTGTATAATTTTATATGGTTAGGTGATTGTGTGACGATAGAATATATCACCTAATTAATTTGCCCTTCTTCTCGTGTAAAGATAAGGAAAATTAAGAGCAAATGACTAATAATGTAGAAGAGAGTACTGAAAATTTAGTCTAGAATTTTGTCCCTTTAAGTAATAGATACTTAATTTAATTATTATCACCAAAATATTTACAATTTTTTAGTTATTTTATTCCCTTGGGTGAAAATATATTTAACACTCTTTTAATTTCAAAAATTATAATTCATATTCTTTAACTAATATAATGTTACACAAACTTTCTTTTTAATTTATTTTCTATTAATACAATTCATATTTTACATGGTATAAGTTCATTATAAATTATTTAACTATCTTCATTATTATATTAAGAATCTCGCTTTGAAGGTTAATATAAATTTAATTTAATTTATTATTACATTAAAAATGAAATCACATTCTTATTCTCCACATAAAGTTATTTTCATTAATAGAAAAAAAATTAAAATGTGGCTGAGAATCCTTATATACTTTCAAAATATTACAATAAACTTTTTTGGTCCAATTTTTCATGTAAAAATTGACAACCATAAATATATTAGCTTATAAGATATCAGGTTTGAGCAAATAATTAAAAGATAATAGAGATATTTTTATTTTTATCATTAAAATATTAATTTATTATTAGTATAAGATATTATCTTGTTGATACTTGTGTCTTTTTACCTATGATCTTTTAATTATTTGTTTCAATCTAACATCTTATAAGTTGATTTATTCATTGCTATTAGTTTTTAGATTAAAAATTAGATAGAATGGGTTTCTTGTAATATTTTGAAAGTATAAGAGAATTTTAGATCATATTTAAAAGTATAAATGGGTTATGTGCACATAAACTAAAGTACAAGAAGATCCAATGCATTTTAGTCATAAAAAATAGAAGGAATATAAGTGTAATTTTTTAAACTAAAAAAAATGATAAATGTAATTTAGTTAAACTTTAAAGGAGGTTGCTTTAATTTTCTCAAAAGTATATTTCTCATGTTTTTTTTTTTTATCTTTGTTATGATATTAGAAACTTGCAATAGAATTTCAGCATACACCTAATATATGTCAATTTTTTTAAAAATATTTTAAATATAAAATATGAAAATAGTTAATATATTTCAAATAATAAAATTAAATAATATAAAATTATTTAACATTACATTCTCTTTACACACACAAATGCACATGCACGTGCACGCGTACACTCATGCATGCACACATATTTATATCTTTTATATATATATATATTTATACTGTTATATATGACTTTTGGAGTTTTTGATTATTGGATTCTAAAATCATATGTTATCTCATATAAAATAAAATATAATTTGAAACTATGTGATGTGAGAAAAGTAGAGAAAAAGTGCAGAGAGTGAGAAACTAAGTAATTTATCATTACTTCATTTTATTATTTTATATTTAAAAAATTATAAAAAATTAGTATGAACTTTAATGCATGTCAAGCTATTAGTTGTTAGTTATGACTTGTCCATGCTTAAAATTATTTTAAAGTTGTCTTGAACTAATTTTAATGTGTATTTTATTGTTGGAAATGTTTCCTTTCGTATTTGGGATTGAGAAAATATTTAAAGTGGAATTTTTAACATTTTATGTCATTTTTTAAAAAAAAATGAAAATCTAATCCAATCTAAACAAACCAAAATTTCTTTGAATCGGTTTGGTTGAAGCCAAGAGTTCTAGATCAACTGGATAATTTTTCTAGTTATCCAATTAAATTGGTTGGACAGGAGGATTAAATTGAATTGAACCAAACAAAAGCTGACTCACCCTTTATAGTAAATATTAAACATATATTAAGCGTTTAATTAAAGAGCTGATGTTCGCAAGAGACGTTCAATCTAAACAAGAGAGACGTTCCTCTCTTCGAGTAAGAGACGTCCCTAACATTCTCAATAGTGTGTTAGCAGGGTAGGAGCTGATGTTTTAGAGTTCATAGAACAAAAAACTTGATGGAAGGATCTAATCCTCTAGTGGAAGATGATAATTTTCACCCATTAGAGGGGGAAGAGGTGTAATTGGAGGTAGAAGAGATTAAAGAGTTGCAAGTAGCTAAGCATCCATTGGTGGGAAGGATTATCTTGGAGAAAGAACTCAACAAAAGAATAGCAAAGGCGATGATCATCAAAGGGTGGTGTAACGCCCCTATCTAGTCTTGTTGTTCATTTCACTGTTAATAGACAGGTTCGGTACATTCTTCTTGTCCTTTTAATTATTGTTTGAGCAATTAACTATTCAATTTATATTAAACAAATTAGGTTTGGGATCCTTTGCTCAGATAAAAACATAATTCACATGCACAGCGGAATAATAAAAACTTTACGCTACATGATAACAATATAGTCCTTCATATGAATCAAATAATACCAGTCTAATAATAATATACATTACAACTGATGTATTAGTCCCCGGATATATGAAGTACCTGTCTTGTGGAAGTCAAGAGACAATAGGCCTGCCACTCAGACTCCCGCACCAAATAGTAATGGACCGGTCCTTCACATATCTATTTTCCCTAGTATTCCCAGAACCACTCGTATATACAGTCAAATTAGCTGTCCTATTCTAATTCGAGTACTTCTAGGATCCAAAAATGGGGGCTTACAAAAACTTACTTGATCAAAAAGATATTGCTACCACGCGTCCCTGCTACGCGTCTGAATTTGATACATATTAGCACATAAGTGAGAAACAAGAGTTTCCCAGTAGCTTAGCAATTCATAGTTTAAAAGAAACTAACATGTATCAGGGTGCAAGCACCAAAAACATTCAAACTACATCCTTGATTTAGGAGTAAAATACATAACTGTAAACAAGCAATTGTTGCATGATAAATTTAGTAGTTAGCAAACAGTAAAGGTTCTTTTTCACATGACCTATATTTTCTTAAGCGTACTGATTTATTATCGCAAAGTCATCAATACGTACGTACATGTTACGTGAACACTAGATCGTAGGGGTGGAACAACTTTGGCCACGCCTCCCTAGGTCACCCGTGTGGAGCACCTTCGGCCATGCCTCAAAATCCGTGGACACTCGGCCACATATATAGCGTGATTGTGAGCACTAGGTCCTAGGCACGGAACACCTTCGGCTGCGCCTCGCCCAGTTGCCCGTGTGGAGCACCTTTGGCCACACCTCGTAAATTGTGAACCTTCGGCCCAGGTACATGAGATCCTCGGGACACTAGATCACGAGTACGGAGCACCTTCGGCTGCACCTCCCTAAGCCACTCGTGTGGAGCATCTCTGGCCACACCTCGTAATATGTGGACACTCGGCCACGGTCTCAGTACGATCGCGAACGCTAGGTCAGGGGCATGGAGCACCTTCGGCCATGCCTCCCTAGGCCGTTGGGGTACACTCGGAACCCCGCAGGGCGCGGTGTCACCCTACTTTTCCTTTTATTAACCAGGAAAGGTTTCAATTTCACAACGCTTTCAAATAAGTTCGAAACCTTCCTACGATTCTGCATCTTTCCTTAGAATTTAGTCTTACGTAATTTTCATCCATAATATTATTTATGGACATAGCATTTTCTATTTTCCTTAGGATTTAATATTACATAAGTTTCAATTCATAATATGATTTATGAACATAGTATTTTCTATTATTCCTTGGAATTTTACATTATATAAATTTTCATTCATAATATGATTTATGAACATCATATTTCTATTTTCCTTTAAATTTAATACTACATAAATTTACGTTCATAATATTGTTTATGGACACAAATTTTCACCTATTTCCTTGAATTTATTCTTACCACATTTTCTCTCAAAATATTTATTATGGGGATGATATTTCTCATTTTTCCTTAGAATTTATTCTTACAAAATTTTTCCTTCAAGGATATTGCTTATGGATCTAATATTTGCCATTTATTCTTGTATAAATTTTCTTGTAGAGATAGCATTAGTGAACCTAATGCTTTCTATTTATTCTTCCATAACTTTACATCCAAAATATTATTAATGGATCTATTATTTCTTATTCATTCTTACCAAAATTTCCATTATCAATGGACATATTATTTCTTACTGTTTCCTTCCTATTATTTCTTTCATACTTCCTTCCAAAATAATTATTAAAGAACATAAAATTTCTTATTTTTCCTTCCATAAATTTCCTTCCAAAATTATCATTAAAGGATATAATATTTCTTATTATCTCTTCTATAAATTTCCTTCCAAAAAGATTAATAATGGGCATATTATTTCTTATTATTTCCCTCCTATTATTCCTTTCATAACTTTCTTCCAAAATAATTATTAAATGACCTATTATTTCTTATTATTTACTCCATGAATTTCCTTCCAAAATCATTAAGGATGGTCATAATACTTTCTATTTTTCTTAGGATCTAATCCCATATAAATTTTCCTTCAAACTAATAGTAAGGGCTATAATATTTCCCACTTCCTTGAAATTTAAGCTCACATGAATTTCCTTCCCAAAAATACAAACAATGGCCACAATAATCCTACCTTTTTTGGGATTTAAATCTCATAAAATTTCCTTCTTAGAGTTTAATAATTTCCATAATCATGTCCTCCTATTAATGACCATTATTTGCCATAAACCCTCACATTCACATTACTCATAATGGTATGCATTATTAATGAATTCCTTAGGTGGTCATGACAATAATTTCCAAAACTAACTTAGTCCATCTTATTTCAACATCACATGTATTTATTTAGCCATATGAATGTTCCATAGCCTCATTAATTTTATTCAATTTAGCCAACTCCTAAGTTTATCATGCATTCAACATCAAGTTTTATTCTAGGATCAAGGATGAAGAAAGCTACTCTAGTTCCATGGAAACAATATTCTGAAACAAAAGTGGTAACCTATGGAACTAAAGTAAGGAAATTGCCAACCTACCTTTTTGGTGACTAAGAAAAATGAGCTTAGCCCTTCCTTGATCACTCCCTTGTTTTGCCAATTTGGTTACCTTTCCTTTCTTTTCCTTTCCTCTTGAATAGATGAGTGTGTGTGTGGGGTTTAGATGTTCTCTCCTTCTTGCTAGGGTGCACGTCTAATTAGGTGTGGTGCATATGGGAAAAATGTGAGTCTTCCTTTCCTTTTCCTTATGCTTATGTGGTGTGGTGTACAATGGCAATTCCCACACGCCTTCCCTCTCCTTTTCCTTTTCCTTTTTTTTCTTGGCTAAAGTGTACTTGCAAGTACATATAGCTTTTGCTTGCACACTTGGTGTTTCCTTTTCTTACAAATTTGGTTTATCCACCTTCACAAGCAACCCATTTCCCATGTGGCACAAAATAGTCTTGCATTCTTTCCCCTTTCTCATGAGATTCAAGTAAGATGCACCCACACACGCAATTTCCTTCCAATCTACATGGGACTCATTGATATATATATTTTCTATATAGTTTACTCTCTCTTTCCCTCTCTC
>JAVHNK010000137.1:0-31048 GCA_031216115.1 Senna siamea | reverse complement strand
TTTGCTTCATCATTAGCCTTAGAAATACAATTAAAATCCCAATTAGAGCTAGTAGATTTGGGAATGACATTCTAAACAAGTTGAAATGGAATTGAAATGAAATATAAACTTTCAAACACATTTTGGTTAGACTTGGTGAACAAGTAAGCATGAATAGAACATTTTTATTGTTCATCTGTCTTGGAAAGTGGTTTATCTTGCCAATTCGAGTAAGAAAAGCTTGGGATGGAGAATCGAAACAAGTTGAATCATAATTGAAATAGAATTGGAAGTCAAAAACAAATTTTAGAGAAACTTAGTTAACAAGTAAGCTTAAATAGAATGTTTGCTTCGTCATTAGCCTTAGAAATACGAATTAAAATCCCAATTAGAGCTAGTAGATTTGGGAATGACATTCTAAACAAGTTGAAATGGAACTGAATTAGGATATAAACTTTCAAACACATTTTAGTTAGACTTGGTGAACAAGTAAGCATGAATAGAACATTTTTATTGTTCATCGGTCTTGGAAAGTGGTTTATCTTGCCAATTCGAGTAAGAAAAGCTTGGGATGGAGAATCGAAACAAGTTGAATCATAATTAAAATAGAATTAGAAGTCAAAAATAAATTTTAGTAAACTTAGTGAACAAGTAAGCTTAAATAGAATGTTTGCTTCATCATTAGCCTTAGAAATAGGAATTAAAATCCCAATTAGAGCTAGTAGATTTGGGAATGACATTCTAAACAAGTTGAAATGGAATTGAAATGAAATATAAACTTTCAAACACATTTTGGTTAGACTTGGTGAACAAGTAAGCATGAATAGAACATTTTTATTGTTCATCTGTCTTGGAAAGTGGTTTATCTTGCCAATTCGAGTAAGAAAAGCTTGGGATGGAGAATCGAAACAAGTTGAATCATAATTGAAATAGAATTGGAAGTCAAAAACAAATTTTAGAGAAACTTAGTGAACAAGTAAGCTTAAATAGAATGTTTGCTTCATCATTGGCCTTAGGAATAGCAATTAGAATCCAAATTAGAGCTAGTAGATTTGGGAATGACATTCTAAACAAGTTGAAATGGAATTGAAATGAAATATAAACTTTCAAACACATTTTGGTTAGACTTGGTGAACAAGTAAGCATGAATAGAACATTTTTATTATTCATCTGTCTTGGAAAGTGGTTTATCTTGCCAATTCGAGTAAGAAAAGCTTGGGATGGAGAATCGAAACAAGTTGAATCATAATTGAAATAGAATTGGAAGTCAAAAACAAATTTTAGAGAAACTTAGTGAACAAGTAAGTTTAAATAGAATGTTTGCTAAATCATTAGCCTTAGAAATACAATTAAAATCCCAATTAGAGCTAGTAGATTTGGGAATGACATTCTAAACAAGTTGAAATGGAATTGAAATGAAATATAAACTTTCAAACACATTTTGGTTAGACTTGGTGAACAAGTAAGCATGAATAGAACATTTTTATTGTTCATCTGTCTTGGAAAGTGGTTTATCTTGCCAATTCGAGTAAGAAAAGCTTGGGATGGAGAATCGAAACAAGTTGAATCATAATTGAAATAGAATTGGAAGTCAAAAACAAATTTTAGAGAAACTTAGTGAACAAGTAAGCTTAAATAGAATGTTTGCTTCATCATTAGCCTTAGAAATACGAATTAAAATCCCAATTAGAGCTAGTAGATTTGGGAATGACATTCTAAACAAGTTGAAATGGAATTGAAATGAAATATAAACTTTCAAACACATTTTGGTTAGACTTGGTGAACAAGTAAGCATGAATAGAACATTTTTATTGTTCATCTGTCTTGGAAAGTGGTTTATCTTGCCAATTCGAGTAAGAAAAGCTTGGGATGGAGAATCGAAACAAGTTGAATCATAATTGAAATAGAATTGGAAGTCAAAAACAAATTTTAGAGAAACTTAGTGAACAAGTAAGCTTAAATAGAATGTTTGCTTCATCATTAGCCTTAGAAATACGAATTAAAATCCCAATTAGAGCTAGTAGATTTGGGAATGACATTCTAAACAAGTTGAAATGGAATTGAAATGAAATATAAACTTTCAAACACATTTTGGTTAGACTTGGTGAACAAGTAAGCATGAATAGAACATTTTTATTGTTCATCTGTCTTGGAAAGTGGTTTATCTTGCCAAATCGAGTAAGAAAAGCTTGGGATGGAGAATCGAAACAAGTTGAATCATAATTGAAATAGAATTGGAAGTCAAAAACAAATTTTAGAGAAACTTAGTGAACAAGTAAGCTTAAATAAAATGTTTGCTTCAGCATTAGCCTTAGAAATACGAATTAAAATCCAAATTAGAGCTAGTAGATTTGGGAATGACATTCTAAACAAGTTGAAATGGAATTGAAATGAAATATAAACTTTCAAACACATTTTGGTTAGACTTGGTGAACAAGTAAGCATGAATAGAACATTTTTTATTGTTCATCTGTCTTGGAAAGTGGTTTATCTTGCCAATTCGAGTAAGAAAAGCTTGGGATGGAGAATCGAAACAAGTTGAATCATAATTGAAATAGAATTGGAAGTCAAAAACAAATTTTAGAGAAACTTAGTGAACAAGTAAGCTTAAATAGAATGTTTGCTTCATCATTAGCCTTAGAAATACGAATTAAAATCCAATTAGAGCTAGTAGATTTGGGAATGACATTCTAAACAAGTTGAAATGGAATTGAAATGAAATATAAACTTTCAAACTCATTTTGGTTAGACTTGGTGAACAAGTAAGCATGAATAGAACATTTTTATTGTTCATCTGTCTTGGAAAGTGGTTTATCTTGCCAATTCGAGTAAGAAAAGCTTGGGATGGAGAATCGAAACAAGTTGAATCATAATTGAAATAGAATTGGAAGTCAAAAACAAATTTTAGAGAAACTTAGTGAACAAGTAAGCTTAAATAGAATGTTTGCTTCATCATTAGCCTTAGAAATACAATTAAAATCCAAATTAGAGCTAGTAGATTTGGGAATGACATTCTAAACAAGTTGAAATGGAATTGAAATGAAATATAAACTTTCAAACACATTTTGGTTAGACTTGGTGAACAAGTAAGCATGAATAGAACATTTTTATTGTTCATCTGTCTTGGAAAGTGGTTTATCATGCCAATTCGAGTAAGAAAAGCTTGGGATGGAGAATCGAAACAAGTTGAATCATAATTGAAATAGAATTGGAAGTCAAAAACAAATTTTAGAGAAACTTAGTGAACAAGTAAGCTTAAATAGAATGTTTGCTTCATCATTAGCCTTAGAAATACTGAATTAAAATCCCAATTAGAGCTAGTAGATTTGGGAATGACATTCTAAACAAGTTGAAATGGAATTGAAATGAAATATAAACTTTCAAACACATTTTGGTTAGACTTGGTGAACAAGTAAGCATGAATAGAACATTTTTATTGTTCATCTGTCTTGGAAAGTGGTTTATCATGCCAATTCGAGTAAGAAAAGCTTGGGATGGAGAATCGAAACAAGTTGAATCATAATTGAAATAGAATTGGAAGTCAAAAACAAATTTTAGAGAAACTTAGTGAACAAGTAAGCTTAAATAGAATGTTTGCTTCATCATTAGCCTTAGTAATACAATTAAAATCCAAATTAGAGCTAGTAGATTTGGGAATGACATTCTAAACAAGTTGAATTGGAATTGAAATGAAATATAAACTTTCAAACACATTTTGGTTAGACTTGGTGAACAAGTAAGCATGAATAGAACATTTTTATTGTTCATCTGTCTTGGAAAGTGGTTTATCTTGCCAATTCGAGTAAGAAAAGCTTGGGATGGAGAATCGAAACAAGTTGAATCATAATTGAAATAGAATTGGAAGTCAAAAACAAATTTTAGAGAAACTTAGTGAACAAGTAAGCTTAAATAGAATGTTTGCTTCATCATTAGCCTTAGAAATACGAATTAAAATCCCAATTAGAGCTAGTAGATTTGGGAATGACATTCTAAACAAGTTGAAATGGAATTGAAATGAAATATAAACTTTCAAACACATTTTGGTTAGACTTGGTGAACAAGTAAGCATGAATAGAACATTTTTATTGTTCATCTGTCTTGGAAAGTGGTTTATCTTGCCAATTCGAGTAAGAAAAGCTTGGGATGGAGAATCGAAACAAGTTGAATCATAATTGAAATAGAATTGGAAGTCAAAAACAAATTTTAGAGAAACTTAGTGAACAAGTAAGCTTAAATAGAATGTTTGCTTCATCATTAGCCTTAGAAATACGAATTAAAATCCAAATTAGAGCTAGTAGATTTGGGAATGACATTCTAAACAAGTTGAAATGGAATTGAAATGAAATATAAACTTTCAAACACATTTTGGTTAGACTTGGTGAACAAGTAAGCATGAATAGAACATTTTTATTGTTCATCTGTCTTGGAAAGTGGTTTATCATGCCAATTCGAGTAAGAAAAGCTTGGGATGGAGAATCGAAACAAGTTGAATCATAATTGAAATAGAATTGGAAGTCAAAAACAAATTTTAGAGAAACTTAGTGAACAAGTAAGCTTAAATAGAATGTTTGCTTCATCATTAGCCTTAGAAATACGAATTAAAATCCCAATTAGAGCTAGTAGATTTGGGAATGACATTCTAAACAAGTTGAAATGGAATTGAAATGAAATATAAACTTTCAAACACATTTTGGTTAGACTTGGTGAACAAGTAAGCATGAATAGAACATTTTTATTGTTCATCTGTCTTGGAAAGTGGTTTATCTTGCCAATTCGAGTAAGAAAAGCTTGGGATGGAGAATCGAAACAAGTTGAATCATAATTGAAATAGAATTGGAAGTCAAAAACAAATTTTAGAGAAACTTAGTGAACAAGTAAGCTTAAATAGAATGTTTGCTTCATCATTAGCCTTAGAAATACGAATTAAAATCCCAATTAGAGCTAGTAGATTTGGGAATGACATTCTAAACAAGTTGAAATGGAATTGAAATGAAATATAAACTTTCAAACACATTTTGGTTAGACTTGGTGAACAAGTAAGCATGAATAGAACATTTTTATTGTTCATCTGTCTTGGAAAGTGGTTTATCTTGCCAATTCGAGTAAGAAAAGCTTGGGATGGAGAATCGAAACAAGTTGAATCATAATTGAAATAGAATTGGAAGTCAAAAACAAATTTTAGAGAAACTTAGTGAACAAGTAAGCTTAAATAGAATGTTTGCTTCATCATTAGCCTTAGAAATACGAATTAAAATCCCAATTAGAGCTAGTAGATTTGGGAATGACATTCTAAACAAGTTGAAATGGAATTGAAATGAAATATAAACTTTCAAACACATTTTGGTTAGACTTGGTGAACAAGTAAGCATGAATAGAACATTTTTATTGTTCATCTGTCTTGGAAAGTGGTTTATCTTGCCAATTCGAGTAAGAAAAGCTTGGGATGGAGAATCGAAACAAGTTGAATCATAATTGAAATAGAATTGGAAGTCAAAAACAAATTTTAGAGAAACTTAGTGAACAAGTAAGCTTAAATAGAATGTTTGCTTCATCATTAGCCTTAGAAATACGAATTAAAATCCCAATTAGAGCTAGTAGATTTGGGAATGACATTCTAAACAAGTTGAAATGGAATTGAAATGAAATATAAACTTTCAAACACATTTTGGTTAGACTTGGTGAACAAGTAAGCATGAATAGAACATTTTTATTGTTCATCTGTCTTGGAAAGTGGTTTATCTTGCCAATTCGAGTAAGAAAAGCTTGGGATGGAGAATCGAAACAAGTTGAATCATAATTGAAATAGAATTGGAAGTCAAAAACAAATTTTAGAGAAACTTAGTGAACAAGTAAGCTTAAATAGAATGTTTGCTTCATCATTAGCCTTAGAAATACGAATTAAAATCCCAATTAGAGCTAGTAGATTTGGGAATGACATTCTAAACAAGTTGAAATGGAATTGAAATGAAATATAAACTTTCAAACACATTTTGGTTACACTTGGTGAACAAGTAAGCATGAATAGAACATTTTTATTGTTCATCTGTCTTGGAAAGTGGTTTATCTTGCCAATTCGAGTAAGAAAAGCTTGGGATGGAGAATCGAAACAAGTTGAATCATAATTGAAATAGAATTGGAAGTCAAAAGCAAATTTTAGAGAAACTTAGTGAACAAGTAAGCTTAAATAGAATGTTTGCTTCATCATTAGCCTTAGAAATACGAATTAAAATCCCAATTAGAGCTAGTAAATTTGGGAATGACATTCTGAACAAGTTGAAATGGAATTGAAATGAAATATAAACTTTCAAACACATTTTGGTTAGACTTGGTGAACAAGTAAGCATGAATAGAACATTTTTATTGTTCATCTGTCTTGGAAAGTGGTTTATCTTGCCTATCCGAGTAAGAAAAGCTTGGGATGGAGAATCGAAACAAGTTGAATCATAATTGAAATAGAATTGGAAGTCAAAAGCAAATTTTAGAGAAACTTAGTGAACAAGTAAGCTTAAATAGAATGTTTGCTTCATCATTAGCCTTAGAAATACGAATTAAAATCCCAATTAGAGCTAGTAGATTTGGGAATGACATTCTAAACAAGTTGAAATGGAATTGAAATGAAATATAAACTTTCAAACACATTTTGGTTAGACTTGGTGAACAAGTAAGCATGAATAGAACATTTTTATTGTTCATCTGTCTTGGAAAGTGGTTTATCTTGCCAATTCGAGTAAGAAAAGCTTGGGATGGAGAATCGAAACAAGTTGAATCATAATTGAAATAGAATTGGAAGTCAAAAACAAATTTTAGAGAAACTAAGTGAACAAGTAAGCTTAAATAGAATGTTTGCTTCATCATTAGCCTTAGAAATACGAATTAAAATCCCAATTAGAGCTTGTAGATTTGGGAATGACATTCTAAACAAGTTGAAATGGAATTGAAATGAAATATAAACTTTCAAACACATTTTGGTTAGACTTGGTGAACAAGTAAGCATGAATAGGAAATTTTAATTGTTCATTTGTCTTGGAAAGTGGTTTATCTTGCCAATTCGAGTAAGAGAAGCTTGGGATGGAGAATCGAAACAAGTTGAATCATAATTGAAATAGAATTGGAAGTCAAAAACAAATTTTAGAGAAACTTAGTGAACAAGTAAGCTTAAATAGAATGTTTGCTTCATCATTAGCCTTAGAAATACGAATTAAAATCCCAATTAGAGCTAGTAGATTTGGGAATGACATTCTAAAAAAGTTGAAATGGAATTGAAATGAAATATAAACTTTCAAACACATTTTGGTTAGACTTGGTGAACAAGTAAGCATGAATAGAACATGTTTATTGTTCATCTGTCTTGGAAAGTGGTTTATCTTGCCAATTCGAGTAAGAAAAGCTTGGGATGGAGAATCGAAACAAGTTGAATCATAATTGAAATAGAATTGGAAGTCAAAAACAAATTTTAAAGAAAAAACTTAGTGAACAAGTAAGCTTAAATAGAATGTTTGCTTCATCATTAGCCTTAGAAATACGAATTAAAATCCCAATTAGAGCTAGTAGATTTGGGAATGACATTCTAAACAAGTTGAAATGGAATTGAAATGAAATATAAACTTTCAAACACATTTTGGTTAGACTTGGTGAACAAGTAAGCATGAATAGAACATTTTTATTGTTCATCTGTCTTGGAAAGTGGTTTATCTTGCCAATTCGAGTAAGAAAAGCTTGGGATGGAGAATCGAAACAAGTTGAATCATAATTGAAATAGAATTGGAAGTCAAAAACAAATTTTAGAGAAACTTAGTGAACAAGTAAGCTTAAATAGAATGTTTGCTTCATCATTAGCCTTAGAAATACGAATTAAAATCCCAATTAGAGCTAGTAGATTTGGGAATGACATTCTAAACAAGTTGAAATGGAATTGAAATGAAATATAAACTTTCAAACACATTTTGGTTAGACTTGGTGAACAAGTAAGCATGAATAGAACATTTTTATTGTTCATCTGTCTTGGAAAGTGGTTTATCTTGCCAATTCGAGTAAGAAAAGCTTGGGATGGAGAATCGAAACAAGTTGAATCATAATTGAAATAGAATTGGAAGTCAAAAACAAATTTTAGAGAAACTTAGTGAACAAGTAAGCTTAAATAGAATGTTTGCTTCATCATTAGCCTAAGAAATACAAATTAAAATCCAAATGAGAGCTAGGAGATTAGGGAATGAAAGTCTAAACAAGTTGAAATGGAATTGAAATGAAATATAAACTTTCAAACACATTTTGGTTAGACTTGGTGAACAAGTAAGCATGAATAGAATATTTTTATTGTTCATCTGTCTTGGAAAGTGGTTTATCTTTCCAATTCGAGTAAGAAAAGCTTGGGATGGAGAATCGAAACAAGTTGAATCATAATTGAAATAGAATTGGAAGTCAAAAACAAATTTTAGAGAAACTTAGTGAACAAGTAAGCTTAAATAGAATGTTTGCTTCATCATTAGCCTTAGAAATACGAATTAAAATCCCAATTAGAGCTAGTAGATTTGGGAATGACATTCTAAACAAGTTGAAATGGAATTGAAATGAAATATAAACTTTCAAACACATTTTGGTTAGACTTGGTGAACAAGTAAGCATGAATAGAACATTTTTATTGTTCATCTGTCTTGGAAAGTGGTTTATCTTGCCAATTCGAGTAAGAAAAGCTTGGGATGGAGAATCGAAACAAGTTGAATCATAATTGAAATAGAATTGGAAGTCAAAAATAAATTTTCGAGAAACTTAGTGAACAAGTAAGCTTAAATAGAATGTTTGCTTAATCATTAGCCTTAGGAATACGAATTAAAATCCCAATTAGAGCTAGTAGATTTGGGAATGACATTCTAAACAAGTTGAAATGGAATTGAAAAGAAATATAAACTTTCAAACACATTTTGGTTAGACTTGGTGAACAAGTAAGCATGAATAGAACATTTTTATTGTTCATCTGTCTTGGAAAGTGGTTTATCTTGCCAATTCAAGTAAGAAAAGCTTGGGATGGAGAATCGAAACAAGTTGAATCATAATTGAAATAGAATTGGAAGTCAAAAACAAATTTTAGAGAAACTTAGTGAACAAGTAAGCTTAAATAGAATGTTTGCTTCATCATTAGCCTTAGAAATACGAATTAAAATCCAAACTAGAGCTAGTAGATTTGGGAATGAAATTCTAAACAAGTTGAAATGGAATTGAAATGAAATATAAACTTTCAAACACATTTTGGTTAGACTTGGTGAACAAGTAAGCATGAATAGAACATTTTTATTGTTCATCTGTCTTGGAAAGTGGTTTATCATGCCAATTCGAGTAAGAAAAGCTTGGGATGGAGAATCGAAACAAGTTGAATCATAATTGAAATAGAATTGGAAGTCAAAAACAAATTTTAGAGAAACTTAGTGAACAAGTAAGCTTAAATAGAATGTTTGCTTCATCATTACCCTTAGAAATACGAATTAAAATCCAAATTAGAGCTTGGAGATTTGGGAATGACATTCTAAACAAGTTGAAATGGAATTGAAATGAAATATAAACTTTCAAACACATTTTGGTTAGACTTGGTGAACAAGTAAGCATGAATAGAACATTTTTATTGTTCATCTGTCTTGGAAAGTGGTTTATCATGCCAATTCGAGTAAGAAAAGCTTGGGATGGAGAATCGAAACAAGTTGAATCATAATTGAAATAGAATTGGAAGTCAAAAACAAATTTTAGAGAAACTTAGTGAACAAGTAAGCTTAAATAGAATGTTTGCTTCATCATTAGCCTTAGAAATACGAATTAAAATCCCAATTAGAGCTAGTAGATTTGGGAATGACATTCTAAACAAGTTGAAATGGAATTGAAATGAAATATAAACTTTCAAACACATTTTGGTTAGACTTGGTGAACAAGTAAGCATGAATAGAACATTTTTATTGTTCATCTGTCTTGGAAAGTGGTTTATCTTGCCAATTCGAGTAAGAAAAGCTTGGGATGGAGAATCGAAACAAGTTGAATCATAATTGAAATAGAATTGGAAGTCAAAAACAAATTTTAGAGAAACTTAGTGAACAAGTAAGCTTAAATAGAATGTTTGCTTCATCATTAGCCTTAGAAATACAAATTAAAATCCCAATTAGAGCTAGTAGATTGGGGAATGACATTCTAAACAAGTTGAAATGGAATTGAAATAAAATATAAACTTTCAAACACATTTTGGTTAGACTTGGTGAACAAGTAAGCATGAATAGAACATTTTTATTGTTCATCTGTCTTGGAAAGTGGTTTATCTTGCCAATTCGAGTAAGAAAAGCTTGGGATGGAGAATCGAAACAAGTTGAATCATAATTGAAATAGAATTGGAAGTCAAAACAAATTTTAGAGAAACTTAGTGAACAAGTAAGCTTAAATAGAATGTTTGCTTCATCATTAGCCTTAGAAATACGAATTAAAATCCCAATTAGAGCTAGTAGATTTGGGAATGACATTCTAAACAAGTTGAAATGGAATTGAAATGAAATATAAACTTTCAAACACATTTTGGTTAGACTTGGTGAACAAGTAAGCATGAATAGAACATTTTTATTGTTCATCTGTCTTGGAAAGTGGTTTATCTTGCCAATTCGAGTAAGAAAAGCTTGGGATGGAGAATCGAAACAAGTTGAATCATAATTGAAATAGAATTGGAAGTCAAAAACAAATTTTAGAGAAACTTAGTGAACAAGTAAGCTTAAATAGAATGTTTGCTTCATCATTAGCCTTAGAAATACGAATTAAAATCCAAATAGAGCTAGAACATTTGGGAATGACATTCTAAACAAGTTGAAATGGAATTGAAATGAAATATAAACTTTCAAACACATTTTGGTTAGACTTGGTGAACAAGTAAGCATGAATAGAACATTTTTATTGTTCATCTGTCTTGGAAAGTGGTTTATCTTGCCAATTCGAGTAAGAAAAGCTTGGGATGGAGAATCGAAACAAGTTGAATCATAATTGAAATAGAATTGGAAGTCAAATAAAATTTTAGAGAAACTTAGTGAACAAGTAAGCTTAAATAGAATGTTTGCTTCATCATTAGCCTAAGAAATACGAATTAAAATCCCAATTAGAGCTAGTAGATTTGGGAATGACATTCTAAACAAGTTGAAATGGAATTGAAATGAAATATAAACTTTGAAACACATTTTGGTTAGACTTGGTGAACAAGTAAGCATGAATAGAACATTTTTATTGTTCATCTGTCTTGGAAAGTGGTTTATCTTGCCAATTCGAGTAAAGAAAACTTGGGATGGAGAATCGAAACAAGTTGAATCATAATTGAAATAGAATTGGAAGTCAAAAACAAATTTTAGAGAAACTTAGTGAACAAGTAAGCTTAAATAGAATGTTTGCTTCATCATTAGCCTAAGAAATACAAATTAAAATCCAAATGAGAGCTAGTAGATTTGGAATGACATTCTAAACAAGTTTGAATTTGAATTGAAATGAAATATAAACTTTCAAACACATTTTGGTTAGACTTGGTGAACAAGTAAGCATGAATAGGACATTTTAATTTGTCATCTGTCTTGGAAAGTGGTTTATCTTGCCAATTCGAGTAAGAAAAGCTTGGGATGGAGAATCGAAACAAATTGAATCATAATTGAAATAGAATTGGAAGTCAAAAACAAATTTTAGAGAAACTTAGTGAACAAGTAAGCTTAAATAGAATGTTTGCTTCATCATTAGCCTTAGAAATACGAATTAAAATCCCAATTAGAGCTAGTAGATTTGGGAATGACATTCTAAACAAGTTGAATTGGAATTGAAATGAAATATAAACTTTCAAACACATTTTGGGTAGACTTGGTGAACAAGTAAGCATGAATAGAACATTTTTATTGTTCATCTGTCTTGGAAAGTGGTTTATCTTGCCAATTCGAGTAAGAAAAAGCTTGGGATGGAGAATCGAAACAAGTTGAATCATAATTGAAATTGAATTGGAAGTCAAAAACAAATTTTAGAGAAACTTAGTGAACAAGTAAGCTTAAATAGAATGTTTGCTTCATCATTAGCCTTAGAAATACAATTAAAATCCCAATTAGAGCTAGTAGATTTGGAAATGTCATTCTAAACAAGTTGAAATGGAATTGAAATGAAATATAAACTTTCAAACACATTTTGGTTAGACTTGGTGAACAAGTAAGCATGAGTAGAACATTTTATTGTTCATCTGTCTTGGAAAGTGGTTTATCTTGCCAATTCGAGTAAGAAAAAGCTTGCGATGGAGAATCGAAACAAGTTGAATCATAATTGAAATAGAATTGGAAGTCAAAAACAAATTTTAGAGAAACTTAGTGAACAAGTAAGCTTAAATAGAATGTTTGCTTCATCATTAGCCTTAGAAATACGAATTAAAATCCCAATTAGAGCTAGTAGATTTGGGAATGACATTCTCTAAACAAGTTGAAATGGAAGTGAAATGAAATATAAACTTTCAAACACATTTTGGTTAGACTTGGTGAACAAGTAAGCATGAATAGAACATTTTTATTGTTCATCTGTCTTGGAAAGTGGTTTATCTTGCCAATTCGAGTAAGAAAAGCATGGGATGGAGAATCGAAACAAGTTGAATCATAATTGAAATAGAATTGGAAGTCAAAAACAAATTTTAGAGAAACTTAGTGAACAAGTAAGCTTAAATAGAATGTTTGCTTCATCATTAGCCTTAGAAATACGAATTAAAATCCCAATTAGAGCTAGTAGATTTGGGAATGACATTCTAAACAAGTTGAAATGGAATTGAAATGAAATATAAACTTTAAAACACATTTTGGTTAGACTTGGTGAACAAGTAAGCATGAATAGAACATTATTATTGTTCATCTGTCTTGGAAAGTGGTTTATCTCTTGCCAATCGAGTAAGAAAAGCTTGGGGATGGAGAATCGAAACATTTTTAATTAGAAGTCTTTGAATCAAATTGGAAGTCAAAACAAATTTTAGAGAAACTTTGAACAAGTAAGCTTAAATAGAATGTTTGCTTAATCATTAGCCTTAGAAATACAATTAAAATCCCAATTAGAGCTAGTACATTTGGGAATGACATTCTAAACAAGTTGAAATGGAATTGAAATGAAATATAAACTTTCAAACACATTTTGGTTAGACTTGGTGAACAAGTAAGCATGAATAGAACATTTTTATTGTTCATCTGTCTTGGAAAGTGGTTTATCTTGCCAATTCGAGTAAGAAAAGCTTGGGATGGAGAATCGAAACAAGTTGAATCATAATTGAAATAGAATTGGAAGTCAAAAACAAATTTTAGAGAAACTTAGTGAACAAGTAAGCTTAAATAGAATGTTTGCTTCATCATTAGCCTTAGAAATACGAATTAAAATCCCAATTAGAGCTAGTAGATTTGGGAATGAAATTCTAAACAAGTTGAAATGGAATTGAAATGAAATATAAACTTTCAAACACATTTTGGTTAGACTTGGTGAACAAGTAAGCATGAATAGAGCATTTTTATTGTTCATCTGTCTTGGAAAGTGGTTTATCTTGCCAATTCGAGTAAGAAAAGCTTGGGATGGAGAATCGAAACAAGTTGAATCATAATTGAAATAGAATTGGAAGTCAAAAACAAATTTTAGAGAAACTTAGTGAACAAGTAAGCTTAAATAGAATGTTTGCTTCATCATTAGCCTTAGAAATACGAATTAAAATCCCAATTAGAGCTAGTAAATTTGGGAATGACATTCTAAACAAGTTGAAATGGAATTGAAATGAAATATAAACTTTCAAAGACATTTTAGTTAGACTTAGTGAACAAGTAAGCATGAATAGAACAATTTTATTTTTCATCTGTCTTGAAAAGTTGTTTATCTTGCCAATTCGAGTAAGAAAAGCTTGGGATGGAGAATCGAAACAAGTTGAATCATAATTGAAATAGAATTGGAAGTCAAAAACAAATTTTAGAGAAACTTAGTGAACAAGTAAGCTTAAATAGAATGTTTGCTTCATCATTAGCCTTAGAAATACGAATTAAAATCCCAATTAGAGCTAGTAGATTTGGGAATGACATTCTAAACAAGTTGAAATGGAATTGAAATGAAATATAAACTTTGAAACACATTTTGGTTAGACTTGGTGAACAAGTAAGCATGAATAGAATATTTTTATTGTTCATCTGTCTTGGAAAGTGGTTTATCTTGCCAATTCGAGTAAGAAAAGCTTGGGATGGAGAATCGAAACAAGTTGAATCATAATTGAAATAGAATTGGAAGTCAAAAACAAATTTTAGAGAAACTTAGTGAACAAGTAAGCTTAAATAGAATGTTTGCTTAATCATTAGCCTTAGAAATACAATTATAAATCCCAATTAGAGCTAGTAGATTTGGGAATGACATTCTAAACAAGTTGAAATGGAATTGAAATGAAATATAAACTTTCAAACACATTTTGGTTAGACTTGGTGAACAAGTAAGCATGAATAGAACATTTTTATTGTTCATCTGTCTTGGAAAGTGGTTTATCTTGCCAATTCGAGTAAGAAAAGCTTGGGATGGAGAATCGAAACAAGTTGAATCATAATTGAAATAGAATTGGAAGTCAAAAACAAATTTTAGAGAAACTTAGTGAACAAGTAAGCTTAAATAGAATGTTTGCTTCATCATTAGCCTTAGAAATATGAATTAAAATCCCAATTAGAGTTAGGAGATTTGGGAATGACATTCTAAACAAGTTGAAATGGAATTGAAATGAAATATAAACTTTCAAACAGATTTTGGTTAGACTTGGTGAACAAGTAAACATGAATAGAACATTTTTATTGTTCATCTGTCTTGGAAAGTGGTTTATCTTGCCAATTCGAGTAAGACAAGCTTGGGATGGAGAATCGAAACAAGTTGAATCATAATTGAAATAGAATTGGAAGTCAAAAACAAATTTTAGAGAAACTTAGTGAACAAGTAAGCTTAAATAGAATGTTTGCTTCATTATGAGACTTAGGAATACGAATTAAAATCCCAATTAGAGTTAGGAGATTTGGGAATGACATTCTAAACAAGTTGAAATGGAATTGAAATGAAATATAAACTTTCAAACACATTTTGGTTAGACTTGGTGAACAAGTAAGCATGAATAGAACATTTTTATTGTTCATCTGTCTTGGAGAGTGGTTTATCTTGCCAATTCGAGTAAGAAAAGCTTGGGATGGAGAATCGAAACAAGTTGAATCATAATTGAAATAGAATTGGAAGTCAAAAACAAATTTTAGAGAAACTTAGTGAACAAGTAAGCTTAAATAGAATGTTTGCTTCATCATTAGCCTTAGAAATACGAATTAAAATCCCAATTAGAGCTAGTTGATTTGGGAATGACATTCTAAACAAGTTGAAATGGAATTGAAATGAAATATAAACTTTCAAACCCATTTTGGTTAGACTTGGTGAACAAGTAAGCATGAATAGAACATTTTTATTGTTCATCTGTCTTGGAAAGTGGTTTATCTTGCCAATTCGAGTAAGAAAAGCTTGGGATGGAGAATCGAAACAAGTTGAATCATAATTGAAATAGAATTGGAAGTCAAAAACAAATTTTAGAGAAACTTAGTGAACAAGTAAGCTTAAATAGAATGTTTGCTTCATCATTAGCCTTAGAAATACGAATTAAAATCCCAATTAGAGCTAGTAGATTGGGAATGACAATCTAAACAAGTTGAAATGGAATTGAAATGAAATATAAACTTTCAAACACATTTTGGTTAGACTTGGTGAACAAGTAAGCATGAATAGAACATTTTTATTGTTCATCTGTCTTGGAAAGTGGTTTATCTTGCCAATTCGAGTAAGAAAAGCTTGGGATGGAGAATCGAAACAAGTTGAATCATAATTGAAATAGAATTGGAAGTCAAAAACAAATTTTAGAGAAACTTAGTGAACAAGTAAGCTTAAATAGAATGTTTGCTTCATCATTAGCCTTAGAAATACAATTAAAATCCCAATTAGAGCTAGTAGACTTGGGAATGAAATTCTAAACAAGTTGAAATGGAATTGAAATGAAATATAAACTTTCAAACACATTTTGGTTAGACTTGGTGAACAAGTAAGCATGAATAGAACATTTTTATTGTTCATCTGTCTTGGAAAGTGGTTTATCTTGCCAATTCGAGTAAGAAAAGCTTGGGATGGAGAATCGAAACAAGTTGAATCATAATTGAAATAGAATTGGAAGTCAAAAAAAATTTTAGAGAAACTTAGTGAACAAGTAAGCTTAAATAGAATGTTTGCTTCATCATTAGCCTTAGAAATACGAATTAAAATCCCAATTAGAGCTAGTAAATTTGGGAATGACATTCTAAACAAGTTGAAATGGAATTGAAATGAAATATAAACTTTCAAACACATTTTGGTTAGACTTGGTGAACAAGTAAGCATGAATAGAACATTTTTATTGTTCATCTGTCTTGGAAAGTGGTTTATCTTACCAATTCGAGTAAGAAAAGCTTGGGATGGAGAATCGAAACAAGTTGAATCATAATTGAAATAGAATTGGAAGTCAAAAACAAATTTTAGAGAAACTTAGTGAACAAGTAAGCTTAAATACAATGTTTGCTTCATCATTAGCCTTAGAAATACGAATTATAAATCCCAATTAGAGCTAGTAGATTTGGGAATGACATTCTAAACAAGTTGAAATGGAATTGAAATGAAATATAAACTTTCAAACACATTTTGGTTAGACTTGGTGAACAAGTAAGCATGAATAGAACATTTTTATTGTTCATCTGTGTCTTGGAAAGTGGTTTATCTTGCCAATTCGAGTAAGAAAAGCTTGGGATGGAGAATCGAAACAAGTTGAATCATAATTGAAATAGAATTGGAAGTCAAAAACAAATTTTAGAGAAACTTAGTGAACAAGTAAGCTTAAATAGAATGTTTGCTTCATCATTAGCCTTAGAAATACGAATTAAAATCCCAATTAGAGCTAGTAGATTTGGGAATGACATTCTCAACAAGTTGAAATGGAATTGAAATGAAATATAAACTTTCAAACACATTTTGGTTAGACTTGGTGAGCAAGTAAGCATGAATAGAATATTTTTATTGTTCATCTGTCTTGGAAAGTGGTTTATCTTGCCAATTCGAGTAAGAAAAGCTTGGGATGGAGAATCGAAACAAGTTGAATCATAATTGAAATAGAATTGAAAGTAAAAAAAAAATTTTCGAGAAACTTAGTGAACAAGTAAGCTTAAATAGAATGTTTGCTTCATCATTAGCCATAGAAATACGAATTAAAATCCCAATTAGAGCTAGTAAATTTTGGAATGACATTCTGAACAAGTTGAAATGGAATTGAAATGATATAAAAACTTTCAAACACATTTTAGTTACACTTGGTGAACAAGTAAGTATGAATAGAACATTTTTATTGTTCATCTGTCTTGGAAAGTGGTTTATCTAGCCAATTCGAGTAAGAAAAGCTTGGGATGGAGAATCGAAACAAGTTGAATCATAATTGAAATAGAATTGGAAGTCAAAAGCAAATTTTAGAGAAACTTAGTGAACAAGTAAGCTTAAATAAAATGTTTGCTTCATCATTAGCCTTAGAAATACGAATTAAAATCCCAATTAGAGCTAGTAGATTTGGGAATGACATTCTAAACAAGTTGAAATGGAATTGAAATGAAATATAAACTTTCAAACACATTTTGGTTAGACTTGGTGAACAAGTAAGCATGAATAGAACATTTTTATTGTTCATCTATATTGAAAGTGGTTTATCTTGCCAATTCGAGTAAGAAAAGGTTGCGATGGAGAATCGAAACAAGTTGAATCATAATTGAAATAGAATTGGAAGTCAAAAACAAATTTTAGAGAAACTTAGTGAACAAGTAAGCTTAAATAGAATGTTTGCTTCATCATTAGCCTTAGAAATACGAATTAAAATCCCAATTAGAGCTAGTAGATTTGGGAATGACATTCTAAACAAGTTGAAATGGAATTGAAATGAAATATAAACTTTCAAACACATTTTGGTTACACTTGGTGAACAAGTAAGCATGAATAGAACATTTTTATTGTTCATCTGTCTTGGAAAGTGGTTTATCTTGCCAATTCGAGTAAGAAAAGCTTGGGATGGAGAATCGAAACAAGTTGAATCATTATTGGAAGTCAAAAACAAATTTTAGGGAAACTTAGTGAACAAGTAAGCTTAAATAGAATGTTTGCTACATCATGCTCCTTAGAAATACGATTAAAATCCAAACTAGAGCTAGGAGATTAGGGAATGAAATTCTAAACAAGTTGAATTGGAATTGAAATGAAATATAAACTTTCAAACACATTTTGGTTAGACTTGGTGAACAAGTAAGCATGAATAGAACATTTTTATTGTTCATCTGTCTTGGAAAGTGGTTTATCTTGCCAATTCGAGTAAGAAAAGCTTGGGATGGAGAATCGAAACAAGTTGAATCATAATTGAAATAGAATTGGAAGTCAAAAACAAATTTTAGAGAAACTTAGTGAACAAGTAAGCTTAAATAGAATGTTTGCTTCATCATTTGCCTTAGAAATACGAATTAAAATCCCAATTAGAGCTAGTAGATTTGGGAATGACATTCTAAACAAGTTGAAATGGAATTGAAATGAAATAAAAACTTTCAAACAAATTTTGGTTAGACTTGGTGAACAAGTAAGCATGAATAGAACATTTTTATTGTTCATCTGTCTTGGAAAGTGGTTTATCTTGCCAATTCGAGTAAGAAAAGCTTGGGATGGAGAATCGAAACAAGTTGAATCATAATTGAAATAGAATTGGAAGTCAAAAACAAATTTTAGAGAAACTTAGTGAACAAGTAAGCTTAAATAGAATGTTTGCTTCATCATTAGCCTTAGAAATACGAATTAAAATCCCAATTAGAGCTAGTAGATTTGGGAATGACATTCTAAACAAGTTGAAATGGAATTGAAATGAAATATAAACTTTCAAACACATTTTGGTTAGACTTGGTGAACAAGTAAGCATGAATAGAACATTTTTATTGTTCATCTGTCTTGGAAAGTGGTTTATCTTGCCAATTCGAGTAAGAAAAGCTTGGGATGGAGAATCGAAACAAGTTGAATCATAATTGAAATAGAATTGGAAGTCAAAAACAAATTTTAGAGAAACTTAGTGAACAAGTAAGCTTAAATAGAATGTTTGCTTCATCATTAGCCTTAGAAATACGAATTAAAATCCCAATTAGAGCTAGTAGATTTGGGAATGACATTCTAAACAAGTTGAAATGGAATTGAAATGAAATATAAACTTTCAAACACATTTTGGTTAGACTTGGTGAACAAGTAAGCATGAATAGAACATTTTTTATTGTTCATCTGTCTTGGAAAGTGGTTTATCTTGCCA
This sequence comes from Senna siamea, assembly GCA_031216115.1. NCBI lineage: Eukaryota > Viridiplantae > Streptophyta > Magnoliopsida > Fabales > Fabaceae > Senna > Senna siamea. The sequence continues at coordinate 11,682 of JAVHNK010000137.1, read as the reverse complement.
ATTCGAGTAAGAAAAGCTTGGGATGGAGAATCGAAACAAGGTGAATCATAATTGAAATAGAATTGGAAGTCAAGAACAAATTTTAGAGAAACTTAGTGAACAAGTAAGCTTAAATAGAATGTTTGCTTCATCATTAGCCTTTGAAATACGGATTAAAATCCAAACTAGTGCTAGTAGATTTGGGAATGACATTCTAAACAAGTTGAATTGGAATTGAAATGAAATATAAACTTTCAAACACATTTTGGTTAGACTTGGTGAACAAGTAAGCATGAATAGAACATTTTTATTGTTCATCTGTCTTGGAAAGTGGTTTATCTTGCCAATTCGAGTAAGAAAAGCTTGCGATGGAGAATCGAAACAAGTTGAATCATAATTGAAATAGAATTGGAAGTCAAAAACAAATTTTAGAGAAACTTAGTGAACAAGTAAGCTTAAATAGAATGTTTGCTTCATCATTAGCCTTAGAAATACGAATTAAAATCCCAATTAGAGCTAGTAGATTTGGGAATGACATTCTAAACAAGTTGAAATGGAATTGAAATGAAATATAAACTTTCAAACACATTTTGGTTAGACTTGGTGAACAAGTAAGCATGAATAGAACATTTTTATTGTTCATCTGTCTTGGAAAGTGGTTTATCTTGCCAATTCGAGTAAGAAAAGCTTGGGATGGAGAATCGAAACAAGTTGAATCATAATTGAAATAGAATTGGAAGTCAAAAACAAATTTTAGAGAAACTTAGTGAACAAGTAAGCTTAAATAGAATGTTTGCTTCATCATTAGCCTTAGAAATACGAATTAAAATCCAATTAGAGCTAGTAGATTTCGGAATCACTTTTTAAACAAGTTGTAATGGAATTGAAATGAAATATAAACTTTCAAACACATTTTGGTTAGACTTGGTGAACAAGTAAGCATGAATAGAACATTTTTATTGTTCATCTGTCTTGGAAAGTGGTTTATCTTGCCAATTCGAGTAAGAAAAGCTTGGGATGGAGAATCGAAACAAGTTGAATCATAATTGAAATAGAATTGGAAGTCAAAACAAATTTTAGAGAAACTTAGTGAACAAGTAAGCTTAAATAGAATGTTTGCTTCATCATTAGCCTTAGAAATACGAATTAAAATCCCAATTAGAGCTAGTAGATTTGGGAATGACATTCTAAACAAGTTGAAATGGAATTGAAATGAAATATAAACTTTCAAACCCATTTTGGTTAGACTTGGTGAACAAGTAAGCATGAATAGAACATTTTTATTGTTCATCTGTCTTGGAAAGTGGTTTATCTTGCCAATTCGAGTAAGAAAAGCTTGGGATGGAGAATCGAAACAAGTTGAATCATAATTGAAATAGAATTGGAAGTCAAAAACAAATTTTAGAGAAACTTAGTGAACAAGTAAGCTTAAATAGAATGTTTGCTTCATCATTAGCCTTAGAAATACAATTATAAATCACAATTAGAGCTAGTAGATTTGGGAATGACATTCTAAACAAGTTGAAATGGAATTGAAATGAAATATAAACTTTCAAACACATTTTGGTTAGACTTGGTGAACAAGTAAGCATGAATAGAACATTTTTATTGTTCATCTGTCTTGGAAAGTGGTTTATCTTGCCAATTCGAGTAAGAAAAGCTTGGGATGGAGAATCGAAACAAGTTGAATCATAATTGAAATAGAATTAGAAGTCAAAAACGAATTTTAGAGAAACTTAGTGAACAAGTAAGCTTAAATAGAATGTTTGCTTCATCATTAGCCTTAGAAATACGAATTAAAATCCCAATTAGAGCTAGTAGATTTGGGAATGACATTCTAAACAAGTTGAAATGGAATTGAAATGAGATATAAACTTTCAAACACATTTTGGTTAGACTTGGTGAACAAGTAAGCATGAATAGAACATTTTTATTGTTCATCTGTCTTGGAAAGTGGTTTATCTTGCCAATTCGAGTAAGAAAAGTTTGGGATGGAGAATCGAAACAAGTTGAATCATAATTAAAATAGAATTGGAAGTCAAAAACAAATTTTAGAGAAACTTAGTGAACAAGTAAGCTTAAATAGAATGTTTGCTTCATCATTAGCCTTAGAAATACACATTAAAATTACAATTAGAGCTAGTAGATTTGGGAATGACATTCTAAACAAGTTGAAATGGAATTGAAATGAAATATAAACTTTCAAACACATTTTGGTTAGACTTGGTGAACAAGTAAGCATGAATAGAACATGTTTATTGTTCATCTGTCTTTGGAAAGTGGTTTATCTTGCCAATTCGAGTAAGAAAAGCTTGGGATGGAGAATCGAAACAAGTTGAATCATAATTGAAATAGAATTGGAAGTCAAAAACAAATTTTAGAGAAACTTAGTGAACAAGTAAGCTTAAATAGAATGTTTGCTTCATCATTAGCCTTAGAAATACAATTATAAATCCCAATTAGAGCTAGTAGATTTGGGAATGACATTCTAAACAAGTTGAAATGGAATTGAAATGAAATATAAACTTTCAAACACATTTTGGTTACACTTGGTGAACAAGCATGAATAGAACATTTTTATTGTTCATCTGTCTTGGAAAGTGGTTTATCTTGCCAATTCGAGTAAGAAAAGCTTGGGATGGAGAATCGAAACAAGTTGAATCATAATTGAAATAGAATTGGAAGTCAAAAGCAAATTTTAGAGAAACTTAGTGAACAAGTAAGCTTAAATAAAATGTTTGCTTCATCATTAGCCATAGAAATACGAATTAAAATACCAATTAGAGCTAGTAGATTTGGGAATGACATTCTAAACAAGTTGAAATGGAATTGAAATGAAATATAAACTTTCCAACATATTTTGGTTAGACTTGGTGAGCAAGTAAGCATGAATAACACATTTTTATTGTTCATCTGTCTTGGAAAGTGGTTTATCTTGCCAATTCGAGTAAGAAAAGCTTGGGATGGAGAATCGAAACAAGTTGAATCATAATTGAAATAGAATTGGAAGTCAAAAGCAAATTTTAGAGAAACTTAGTGAACAAGTAAGCTTAAATAGAATGTTTGCTTCATCATTAGCCTTAGAAATACGAATTAAAATCCCAATTTGAGCTAGTAGATTTGGGAATGACATTCTAAACAAGTTGAAATGGAATTGAAATGAAATATAAACTTTGAAACACATTTTGGTTAGACTTGGTGAACAAGTAAGCATGAATAGAACATTTCTATTGTTCATCTGTCTTGGAAAGTGGTTTATCTTACCAATTCGAGTAAGAAAAGCTTGGGATGGAGAATCGAAACAAGTTGAATCATTATTGGAAGTCAAAAACAAATTTTAGGGAAACTTAGTGAACAAGTAAGCTTAAATAGAATGTTTGCTACATCATTCTCCTTAGAAATACTAATTAAAATCCAAACTAGAGCTAGGAGATTAGGGAATGAAATTCTAAACAAGTTGAATTGGAATTGAAATGAAATATAAACTTTCAAACACATTTTAGTTAGACTTGGTGAACAAGTAAGCATGAATAGAACATGTTTAATGTTCATCTGTCTTGGAAAGTGGTTTATCTTACAAATTAGAGTAAGAAAAGCTTGGGATGGAGAATCGAAACAAGTTGAATCAAAATTGAAATAGAATTGGAAGTCAAAAACAAATTTTAGAGAAACTTAGTGAACAAGTAAGCTTAAATAGAATGTTTGCTTCATCATTAGCCTTAGAAATACGAATTAAAATCCAAATTAGAGCTAGGAGAATTGGGAATGACATTTTAAACAAGTTGAATTGGAATTGAAATGAAATATAAACTTAAAAACACATTTTGGGTAGACTTAGTGAACAAGTAAGCATGAATAGAACATTTTTATTGTTCATCTGTCTTGGAAAGTGGTTTATCTTGCCAATTCGAGTAAGAAAAGCTTGGGATGGAGAATCGAAACAAGTTGAATCATAATTGAAATAGAATTGGAAGTCAAAAACAAATTTTAAAGAAACTTAGTGAACAAGTAAGCTTAAATAGAATGTTTTGCTTCATCATTAGCCTTAGAAATACAATTAAAATCCAATTAGAGCTAGTAGATTTGGGAATGACATTCTAAACAAGTTGAAATGGAATTGAAATGAAATATAAACTTTCAAACACATTTTGGTTAGACTTGGTGAACAAGTAAGCATGAATAGAACATGTTTATTGTTCATCTGTCTTGGAAAGTGGTTTATCTTGCCAATTCGAGTAAGAAAATTTGGGATGGAGAATCGAAACAAGTTGAATCATAATTGAAATAGAATTGGAAGTCAAAAACAAATTTTAGAGAAACTTAGTGAACAAGTAAGCTTAAATAGAATGTTTGCTTCATCATTAGCCTTAGAAATACGAATTAAAATCCCAATTAGAGCTAGTAGATTTGGGAATGACATTCTAAACAAGTTGAAATGGAATTGAAATGAAATATAAACTTTCAAACACATTTTGGTTAGACTTGGTGAACAAGTAAGCATGAATAGAACATTTTTATTGTTCATCTGTCTTGGAAAGTGGTTTATCTTGCCAATTCGAGTAAGAAAAGCTTGGGATGGAGAATCGAAACAAGTTGAATCATAATTGAAATAGAATTGGAAGTCAAAAACAAATTTTAGAGAAACTTAGTGAACAAGTAAGCTTAAATAGAATGTTTGCTTCATCATTAGCCTTAGAAATACGAATTAAAATCCAAATTAGAGCTAGGAGATTTGGGAATGACATTCTAAACAAGTTGAAATGGAATTGAAATGAAATATAAACTTTCCAACATATTTTGGTTAGACTTGGTGAGCAAGTAAGCATGAATATAACATTTTTATTGTTCATCTGTCTTGGAAAGTGGTTTATCTTGCCAATTCGAGTAAGAAAAGCTTGGGATGGAGAATCGAAATAAGTTGAATCATAATTGAAATAGAATTGGAAGTACAAAACTAATTTTAGTGAAACTTTAGTGAACAAGTAAGCTTAAATAGAATGTTTGCTTCATCATTGGCCTTAGGAATACGAATTAAAATCCAAATTAGAGCTAGGAGATTTGGGAATGACATTCTAAACAAGTTGAAATGGAATTGAAATGAAATATAAACTTTCAAACACATTTTGGTTAGACTTGGTGAACAAGTAAGCATGAATAGAACATTTTTATTGTTCATCTGTCTTGGAAAGTGGTTTATCTTGCCAATTCGAGTAAGAAAAGCTTGGGATGGAGAATCGAAACAAGTTGAATCATAATTGAAATAGAATTGGAAGTCAAAAACAAATTTTAGAGAAACTTAGTGAACAAGTAAACTTAAATAGAATGTTTGCTTCATCATTAGCCTTAGAAATACGAATTAAAATCCCAATTAGAGCTAGTAGATTTGGGAATGACATTCTAAACAAGTTGAAATGGAATTGAAATGAAATATAAACTTTCAAACACATTTTGGTTAGACTTGGTGAACAAGTAAGCATGAATAGAACAATTTTATTGTTCATCTGTCTTGGAAAGTGGTTTATCTTGCCAATTCGAGTAAGAAAAGCTTGGGATGGAGAATCGAAACAAGTTGAATCATAATTGCAATAGAATTGGAAGTCAAAACAAATTTTAGAGAAACTTAGTGAACAAGTAAGCTTAAATAGAATGTTTGCTTCATCATTAGCCTTAGAAATACGAATTAAAATCCAAATTAGAGCTAGTAGATTTGGGAATGACATTCTAAACAAGTTGAAATGGAATTGAAATGAAATATAAACTTTCAAACACATTTTGGTTAGACTTGGTGAACAAGTAAGCATGAATAGAACATTTTTATTGTTCATCTGTCTTGGAAAGTGGTTTATCTTTCCAATCGAGTAAGAAAAGCTTGGGATGGAGAATCGAAACAAGTTGAATCATAATTGAAATAGAATTGGAAGTCAAAAACAAATTTTAGAGAAACTTAGTGAACAAGTAAGCTTAAATAGAATGTTTGCTTCATCATTAACCTTAGAAATACGAATGAAAATCCAAATAGAGCTAGTAGATTTGGGAATGACATTCTAGACAAGTTGAAATGGAATTGAAATGAAATATAAACTTTCAAACACATTTTGGTTAGACTTGGTGAACAAGTAAGCATGAATAGAACATTTTTATTGTTCATCTGTCTTGGAAAGTGGTTTATCTTGCCAATTCGAGTAAGAAAAGCTTGGGATGGAGAATCGAAACAAGTTGAATCATAATTGAAATAGAATTGGAAGTCAAAAACAAATTTTAGAGAAACTTAGTGAACAAGTAAGCTTAAATAGAATGTTTGCTTCATCATTAGCCTTAGAAATACGAATTTAAATCCAAATTAGAGCTAGTAGATTTGGGAATGACATTCTAAACAAGTTGAAATGGAATTGAAATGAGATATAAACTTTCAAACACATTTTGGTTAGACTTGGTGAACAAGTAAGCATGAATAGAACCTTTTTATTATTCATCTGTCTTGGAAAGTGGTTTATCTTGCCAATTCGAGTAAGAAAAGCTTGGGATGGAGAATCGAAACAAGTTGAATCATAATTGAAATAGAATTGGAAGTCAAAAACAAATTTTAGAGAAACTTAGTGAACAAGTAAGCTTAAATAGAATGTTTGCTTCATCATTAGCCTTAGAAATACGAATTAAAATCCCAATTAGAGCTAGTAGATTGGGAATGACATTCTAAACAACTTGAATTGGAATTGAAATGAAATATAAACTTTCAAACACATTTTGGTTAGACTTGGTGAACAAGTAAGCATGAATAGAACATTTTTATTGTTCATCTGTCTTGGAAAGTGGTTTATCTTGCCAATTCGAGTAAGATAAGCTTGGGATGGAGAATCGAAACAAGTTGAATCATAATTGAAATAGAATTGGAAGTCAAAAACAAATTTTAGAGAAACTTAGTGAACAAGTAAGCTTAAATAGAATGTTTGGTTCATCATTAGCCTTAGAAATACGAATTAAAATCCAAATAGAGCTAGTAGATTTGGGAATGACATTCTAAACAAGTTGAAATGGAATTGAAATGAAATATAAACTTTCAAACACATTTTGGTTAGACTTGGTGAACAAGTAAGCATGAATAGAACATTTTTATTGTTCATCTGTCTTGGAAAGTGGTTTATCTTGCCAATTCGAGTAAGAAAAGCTTGGGATGGAGAATCGAAACAAGTTGAATCATAATTGAAATAGAATTGGAAGTCAAAAACAAATTTTAGAGAAACTTAGTGAACAAGTAAGCTTAAATAGAATGTTTGCTTCATCATTAGCCTTAGAAATACGAATTAAAATCCCAATTAGAGCTAGTAGATTTGGGAATGACATTCTAAACAAGTTGAAATGGAATTGAAATGAAATATAAACTTTCAAACACATTTTGGTTAGACTTGGTGAACAAGTAAGCATGAATAGAACATTTTTATTGTTCATCTGTCTTGGAAAGTGGTTTATCTTGCCAATTCGAGTAAGAAAAGCTTGGGATGGAGAATCGAAACAAGTTGAATCATAATTGAAATAGAATTGGAAGTCAAAAACAAATTTTAGAGAAACATAGTGAACAAGTAAGCTTAAATAGAATGTTTGCTTCATCATTAGCCTTAGAAATACGAATTAAAATCCCAATTAGAGCTAGTAGATTTGGGAATGACATTCTAAACAAGTTGAAATGGAATTGAAATGAAATATAAACTTTCAAACACATTTTGGTTAGACTTGGTGAACAAGTAAGCATGAATAGAACATTTTTATTGTTCATCTGTCTTGGAAAGTGGTTTATCTTGCCAATTCGAGTAAGAAAAGCTTGGGATGGAGAATCGAAACAAGTTGAATCATAATTGAAATAGAATTGGAAGTCAAAACAAATTTTAGAGAAACTTAGTGAACAAGTAAGCTTAAATAGAATGTTTGCTTCATCATTAGCCATAGAAATACAATTAAAATCCAAATAGAGCTAGTAGATTTGGGAATGACATTCTAAACAAGTTGAAATTGAATTGAAATGAAATATAAACTTTCAAACACATTTTGGTTAGACTTGGTGAACAAGTAAGCATGAATAGAACATTTTTATTGTTCATCTGTCTTGGAAAGTGGTTTATCTTGCCAATTCGAGTAAGAAAAGCTTGGGATGGAGAATCGAAACAAGTTGAATCATAATTGAAATAGAATTGGAAGTCAAAAACAAATTTTAGAGAAACTTAGTGAACAAGTAAGCTTAAATAGAATGTTTGCTTCATCATTAGCCTTAGAAATACGAATTAAAATCCCAATTAGAGCTAGTAGATTTGGGAATGACATTCTAAACAAGTTGAAATGGAATTGAAATGAAATATAAACTTTCAAACACATTTTGGTTAGACTTGGTGAACAAGTAAGCATGAATAGAACATTTTTATTGTTCATCTGTCTTGGAAAGTGGTTTATCTTGCCAATTCGAGTAAGAAAAGCTTGGGATGGAGAATCGAAACAAGTTGAATCATTATTGGAAGTCAAAAACAAATTTTAGGGAAACTTAGTGAACAAGTAAGCTTAAATAGAATGTTTGCTACATCATTCTCCTTAGAAATACGAATTAAAATCCAAACTAGAGCTAGTAGATTTGGGAATGACATTCTAAACAAGTTGAATTGGAATTGAAATGAAATATAAACTTTCAAACACATTTTGGTTAGACTTGGTGAACAAGTAAGCATGAATAGAACATTTTTATTGTTCATCTGTCTTGGAAAGTGGTTTATCTTGCCAATTCGAGTAAGAAAAGCTTGGGATGGAGAATCGAAACAAGTTGAATCATAATTGAAATAGAATTGGAAGTCAAAAGCAAATTTTAGAGAAACTTAGTGAACAAGTAAGCTTAAATAGAATGTTTGCTTCATCATTAGCCTTAGAAATATGAATTAAAGTCCAAACTAGAGCTAGGAGATTAGGGAATGAAATTCTAAACAAGTTGAATTGGAATTGAAATGAAATATAAACTTTCAAACACATTTTAGTTAGACTTGGTGAACAAGTAAGCATGAATAGAACATTTTTATTGTTCATCTGTCTTGGAAAGTGGTTTATCTTGCCAATTCGAGTAAGAAAAGCTTGGGATGGAGAATCGAAACAAGTTGAATCATAATTGAAATAGAATTGGAAGTCAAAAACAAATTTTAGAGAAACTTAGTGAACAAGTAAGCTTAAATAGAATGTTTGCTTCATCATTAGCCTTAGAAATACGAATTAAAATCCCAATTAGAGCTAGTAGATTTGGGAATGACATTCTAAACAAGTTGAAATGGAATTGAAATGAAATATAAACTTTCAAACACATTTTGGTTAGACTTGGTGAACAAGTAAGCATGAATAGAACATTTTTATTGTTCATCTGTCTTGGAAAGTGGTTTATCTTGCCAATTCGAGTAAGAAAAGCTTGGGATGGAGAATCGAAACAAGTTGAATCATAATTGAAATAGAATTGGAAGTCAAACACAAATTTTCGAGAAACTTAGTGAACAAGTAAGCTTAAATAGAATGTTTGCTTAATCATTAGCCTTAGAAATACAATTATAAATCCCAATTAGAGCTAGTAGATTTGGGAATGACATTCTAAACAAGTTGAAATGGAATTGAAATGAAATATAAACTTTCAAACACATTTTGGTTAGACTTGGTGAACAAGTAAGCATGAATAGAACATTTTTATTGTTCATCTGTCTTGGAAAGTGGTTTATCTTGCCAATTCAAGTAAGAAAAGCTTGGGATGGAGAATCGAAACAAGTTGAATCATAATTGAAATAGAATTGGAAGTCAAAAACAAATTTTAGAGAAACTTAGTGAACAAGTAAGCTTAAATAGAATGTTTGCTTCATCATTAGCCTTAGAAATACGAATTAAAATGCCAATTAGAGCTAGTAGATTTGGGAATGACATTCTAAACAAGTTGAAATGGAATTGAAATGAAATATAAACTTTCAAACACATTTTGGTTAGACTTGGTGAACAAGTAAGCATGAATAGAACATTTTTATTGTTCATCTGTCTTGGAAAGTGGTTTATCTTGCCAATTCGACTAAGAAAAGCTTCGAATGGAGAATCGAAATAAATTGAATCATAATTGAAATTGAATTCGAAGTCAAAAACAAATTTTAGAGAGACTTAGTGAACAAGTAAGCTTAAATAGAATGTTTGCTTCATCATTCTCCTTAGAAATACGAATTAAAATCCCAATTAGAGCTAGGAGATTAGGGAATGAAATTCTAAACAAGTTGAATTGGAATTGAAATGAGATATAAACTTTCAAACACATTTTGGTTAGACTTGGTGAACAAGTAAGCATGAATAGAACATTTCTATTGTTCATCTGTCTTGGAAAGTGGTTTATCTTACCAATTCGAGTAAGAAAAGCTTGGGATGGAGAATCGAAACAAGTTGAATCATAATTGAAATAGAATTGGAAGTCAAAAACAAATTTTAGAGAAACTTAGTGAACAAGTAAGCTTAAATAGAATGTTTGCTTCATCATTAGCCTTAGAAATACGAATTAAAATCCCAATTAGAGCTAGTAGATTTGGGAATGACATTCTAAACAAGTTGAAATGGAATTGAAATGAAATATAAACTTTCAAACACATTTTGGTTAGACTTGGTGAACAAGTAAGCATGAATAGAACATTTTTATTGTTCATCTGTCTTGGAAAGTGGTTTATCTTGCCAATTCGAGTAAGAAAAGCTTGGGATGGAGAATCGAAACAAGTTGAATCATAATTGAAATAGAATTGGAAGTCAAAAACAAATTTTAGAGAAACTTAGTGAACAAGTAAGCTTAAAAAGAATGTTTGCTTCATCATTAGCCTTAGAAACACGAATTAAAATCTTAATTAGAGCTAGTAGATTTGGGAATGACATTCTAAACAAGTTGAAATTGAATTGAAATGAAATATAAACTTTCAAACACATTTTGGTTAGACTTGGTGAACAAGTAAGCATGAATAGAACATTTTTATTGTTCATCTGTCTTGGAAAGTGGTTTATCTTGCCAATTCGAGTAAGAAAAGCTTGGGATGGAGAATCGAAACAAGTTGAATCATAATTGAAATAGAATTGGAAGTCAAAAACAAATTTTAGAGAAACTTAGTGAACAAGTAAGCTTAAATAGAATGTTTGCTTCATCATTAGCCTTAGAAATACAAATAAAATCCCAATTAGAGCTAGTAGATTTGGGAATGACATTCTAAACAAGTTGAAATGGAATTGAAATGAAATATAAACTTTCAAACACATTTTGGTTAGACTTGGTGAACAAGTAAGCATGAATAGAACATTTTTATTGTTCATCTGTCTTGGAAAGTGGTTTATCTTGCCAATTCGAGTAAGAAAAGCTTGGGATGGAGAATCGAAACAAGTTGAATCATAATTGAAATAGAATTGGAAGTCAAAACAAATTTTAGAGAAACTTAGTGAACAAGTAAGCTTAAATAGAATGTTTGCTTCATCATTAGCCTTAGAAATACAATTAAAATCCCAATTAGAGCTAGTAGATTTGGGAATGACATTCTAAACAAGTTGAAATGGAATTGAAATGAAATATATACTTTCAAACACATTTTGGTTAGACTTGGTGAACAAGTAAGCATGAATAGAACATTTTTATTGTTCATCTGTCTTGGAAAGTGGTTTATCTTGCCAATTCGAGTAAGAAAAGCTTGG
>JAVHNK010000134.1:0-32832 GCA_031216115.1 Senna siamea | reverse complement strand
TTTTGAATCTCTATCCATAGCTTTTCTTACTCGAATTGGCATGATAGGTCACTTTCCAAGATTGACGATCAACGAAAATGCTCTATTCATGCTTACTTGTTCACCAAGTCTACCCAAAATGGGTTTTCAATTTTAAATTTCATTCCAATTCCGATTCCACTTGTTTCAATTGTCCTTACCAAATTCTCTAGCTCTAATTAGGATGTTAATTCACATTCTTAAACCAAAGATGAAGAAAATATTCTATTTAAGCATACTTGTCAGCCAAGTCTCTCTAAAATGTGTTTTGGACTTCTAATTCATTTTCAATTCTGATTCAATTTGTTTTTAATCTCTATCCGTAGCTTTTCTTACTCGAATTGGCATGATAGGTCACTTTCCAAGATTGACGATCAACGAAAATGCTCTATTCATGCTTACTTGTTCACCAAGTCTACCCAAAATGGGTTTTCAATTTTAAATTTCATTCCAATTCCGATTCCACTTGTTTCAATTGTCCTTACCAAATTCTCTAGCTCTAATTAGGATGTTAATTCACATTCTTAAACCAAAGATGAAGAAAACATTCTATTTAAGCTTACTTGTCCGCCAAGTCTCTCTAAAATGTGTTTTGGACTTCTAATTCGTTTTCAATTCTGATTCAATTTGTTTTGAATCTCTATCCTAGCTTTTCTTACTCGAATTGGCATGATAGGTCACTTTCCAAGATTGACGATCAACGAAAATGCTCTATTCATGCTTACTTGTTCACCAAGTCTAGACAAAATGGGTCTTCAACTTTAAATTTCATTCCAATTTCGATTCCACTTGTTTCAATTGTCCTTACCAAATTCTCTAGCTCTAATTAGGATGTTAATTCACGTTTTAAACCAAAGATGAAGAAAACATTCTATTTAAGCTTACTTGTCCGCCTAGTCTCTCTAAAATGTGTTTTGGACTTCTAATTCGTTTTCAATTCTGATTCAATTTGTTTTGAATCTCTATCCTAGCTTTTCTTACTCGAATTGGCATGATAGGTCACTTTCCAAGATTGACGATCAACGAAAATGCTCTATTCATGCTTACTTGTTCACCAAGTCTACCCAAAATGGGTTTTCAATTTTAAATTTCATTCCAATTCCGATTCCACTTGTTTCAATTGTCCTTACCAAATTCTCTAGCTCTAATTAGGATGTTAATTCACATTCTTAAACCAAAGATGAAGAAAACATTCTATTTAAGCTTACTTGTCTGCCAAGTCTCTCTAAAATGTGTTTTGGACTTCTAATTCGTTTTCAATTCTGATTCAATTTGTTTTGAATCTCTATCCGTAGCTTTTCTTACTCGAATTGGCATGATAGGTCACTTTCCAAGATTGACGATCAACGAAAATGCTCTATTCATGCTTACTTGTTCACCAAGTCTACCCAAAATGGGTTTTCAATTTTAAATTTCATTCCAATTTCGATTCCACTTGTTTCAATTGTCCTTACCAAATTCTCTAGCTCTAATTAGGATGTTAATTCACATTCTTAAACCAAAGATGAAGAAAACATTCTATTTAAGCTTACTTGTCCGCCAAGTCTCTCTAAAATGTGTTTTGGACTTCTAATTCATTTTCAATTCTGATTCAATTTGTTTTGAATCTCTATCCTAGCTTTTCTTACTCGAATTGGCATGATAGGTCACTTTCCAAGATTGACGATAAACAAAAATTCTCTATTCATGCTTACTTGTTCTCCAAGTGTACCCAAAATGAGTTTTCAATTTTCAATTTCTCTCCAATTCTAATTCCACATGTTTCAATTGTCCTTACCAAAAATTCTAGCTCTAATTAGGTTGTTAATTCACATTCTTAAACCGAAGATGAAGAAAACATTCTATTGACGCTTACTTGTTCGCCAAGTCTCTCTAAAATGTATTTTGGACTTCTAATTCATTTTCAATTTTGATTCAATTTGTTTTGAATCTCTATCCTAGCTTTTCTTACTCAAATTGGCATGATAGGTCACTTTCCAAGATTGAAGATCAACGAAAATGCTCGATTCATGCTTACTTGTTCACCAAGTCTACCCAAAATGGGTTTTCAATTTTAAATTTCATTCCAATTCCGATTCCACTTGTTTCAATTGTCCTTACCAAATTCTCTAGCTCTAATTAGGATGTTAATTCACATTCTTAAACCAAAGATGAAGAAAACATTCTATTTAAGCTTACTTGTTCGCCAAGTCTCTCTAAAATGTGTTTTGGACTTCTAATTCATTTTCAATTCTGATTCAATTTGTTTTGAATCTCTATCCTAGCTTTTCTTACTCAAATTGGCATGATAGGTCACTTTCCAAGATTGACGATCAACGAAAATGCTCTATTCATGCTTACTTGTTCACCAAGTCTACCCAAAATGGGTTTTCAATTTTAAATTTCATTCCAATTCCAATTCCACTTGTTTCAATTGTCCTTACCAAATTCTCTAGCTCTAATTAGGCTGTTAATTCACATTCTTAAACCAAAGATGAAGAAAACATTCTATTTAATGCCAAGTCTCTCTAAAATGTGTTTTGGACTTCTAATTCTGTTTCAATTTTGATTTAATTTGTTTTTAATCTCTATCCGTAGCTTTTCTTACTCGAATTGGCATGATAGGTCACTTTCCAAGATTGACGATCAACGAAAATGCTCTATTCATGCTTACTTCTTTACCAAGTCTACCCAAAATGGGTTTTCAATTTTAAATTTCATTCCAATTCCGATTCCACTTGTTTCAATTGTCCTTACCAAATTCTCTAGCTCTAATTAGGCTGTTAATTCACATACTTAAACCAAAGATGAAGAAAACAGTCTATTTAAGCTCACTTGTCCGCCAAGTCTCCCTAAAATGTTTTTGGGACTTCTAATTCCTTTTCAATTCTGATTCAATTTGTTTTGAATTTATATCCTAGCTTTTCTTAGTCGAATTGTCATGATAGGTCACTTTACAAGATTGACGATCAACGAAAATGCTCTGTTCATGCTTACTTGTTCACCAAGTCTACCCAAAATGGATTTTCAATTTTAAATTTCATTCCAATTCCGATTCCACTTGTTTCAATTGTCCTTACCAAATTCTCTAGCTCTAATTAGGCTGTTAATTCACATTCTTAAACCAAAGATGAAGAAAACATTCTATTTAAGCTTACTGGTTCAAGTCTCTCTAAAATGTGTTTTGGACTTCTAATTCTTTTTCAATTCTGATTCAATTTGTTTTGAATCTCTATCCTAGCTTTTCTTACTCGAATTGGCGTGATAGGTCACTTTCCAAGATTGACGATCAACGAAAATGCTCTATTCATGCTTACTTGTTCACCAAGTCTACCCAAAATGGGTTTTCAATTTTAAATTTCATTCCAATTCCAATTCCACTTGTTTCAATTGTCCTTACCAAATTCTCTAGCTCTAATTAGGATGTTAATTCACATTCTTAAACCAAAGATGAAGAAAACATTCTATTTAAGCTTACTTGTCTGCCAAGTCTCTCTAGAATGTGTTTTGGACTTCTAATTCATTTTCAATTCGATTCAATTTGTTTTGAATCTCTATCCTAGCTTTTCTTACTCGAATTGGCATGATAGGTCACTTTCCAAGATTGACGATCAACGAAAATGCTCTATTCATGCTTACTTGTTCACCAAGTCTACCCAAAATGGGTTTTCAATTTTAAATTTCATTCCAATTTCGATTCCACTTGTTTCAATTGTCCTTACCAAATTCTCTAGCTCTAATTAGGATGTTAATTCACATTCTTAAACCAAAGATGAAGAAAACATTCTATTTAAGCTTACTTGTCAGCCAAGTCTCTCTAAAATGTGTTTTGGACTTCTAATTCCGTTTCAATTCTGATTCAATTTGTTTTTAATCTCTATCTGTAGCTTTTCTTACCCGAATTGGCATGATAGGTCACTTTCCAAGATTGACGATCAACGAAAATGCTCTATTCATGCTTACTTGTTCACCAAGTCTACCCAAAATGGGTTTTCAATTTTAAATTTCATTCCAATTCCGATTCCACTTGTTTCAATTGTCCTTACCAAATTCTCTAGCTCTAATTAGGATGTTAATTCACATTCTTAAACCAAAGATGAAGAAAACATTCTATTTAAGCTTACTTGTCAGCCAAGTCTCTCTAAAATGTGTTTTGGACTTCTAATTCATTTTCAATTCTGATTCAATTTGTTTTGAATCTCTATCCTAGCTTTTCTTACTCGAATTGGCATGATAGGTCACTTTCCAAGATTGACGATCAACGAAAATGCTCTATTCATGCTTACTTGTTCACCAAGTCTACCCAAAATGGGTTTTCAATTTTAAATTTCATTCCAATTCCAATTCCACTTGTTTCGAATGTCCCTCCTAAATTTCTACAGCTCTAATTAGGTTGTTAATTCACATTCTTAAACCAAAGATGAAGAAAATATTCTATTGAAGCTTACTTGTCTGCCAAGTCTCTCTAAAATGTCTTTTGGACTTCTAATTCGTTTTCAATTCTGATTCAATTTGTTTTGAATCTCTATCCTAGCTTTTCTTACTCGAATTGGCATGATAGGTCACTTTCCAAGATTGATGATAAACAAAAGTGCTCTATTCATGCTTACTTGTTCACCAAGTCTACACAAAATGGGTTTTCAATTTTAAATTTCATTCCAATTCCAATTCCACTTGTTTCAATTGTCCTTACCAAATTCTCTAGCTCTAATTAGGATGTTAATTCACATTCTTAAACCAAAGATGAAGAAAACATTCTATTTAAGCTTACTTGTCCGCCAAGTCTCTCTAAAATGTGTTTTGGACTTCTAATTCGTTTTCAATTCTGATTCAATTTGTTTTGAATCTCTATGCTAGCTTTTCCTACTCGAATTGGCATGATAGGTGACTTTCCAAGATTGGGGATCAACGAAAATGACCTATTCATGCTTACTTGTTCACCAAGTCTACACAAAATGGGTTTTCAATTTTAAATTTCATTCCAATTCCGATTCCACTTGTTTCGAATGTCCTTCCCCAATTCTACAGCTCTATTTAGGATGTTAATTCACATTCTTAAACCAAAGACGAAGAAAACATTCTATTTAGGCTTACTTGTCCGCCAAGTCCCTCTAAAATGTGTTTTGGACTTCTAATTCATTTTCAATTCTGATTCTATTTGTTTTGAATCTCTATCCGTAGCTTTTCTTACTCGAATTGGCATGATAGGTCACTTTCCAAGATTGACGATCAACGAAAATGCTCTATTCATGCTTACTTGTTCACCAAGTCTACCCAAAATGGGTATTCAATTTTAAATTTCATTCCAATTTCGATTCCACTTGTTTCGTATATCCTGACCAAATTCTCTAGCTCTAATTAGGATGTGAATTCACGTTTTAAACCAAAGATGAAGAAAACATTCTATTTAAGCTTACTTGTCTGCCAAGTCTCTCTAAAATGTGTTTTGGACTTCTAATTCGTTTTCAATTCTGATTCAATTTGTTTTGAATCTCTATGCTAGCTTTTCCTACTCGAATTGGCATGATAGGTCACTTTCCAAGATTGACGATCAACGAAAATGCTCTATTCATGCTTACTTGTTCACCAAGTCTACCCAAAATGGGTTTTCAATTTTAAATTTCATTCCAATTCCAATTCCACTTGTTTCGAATGTCCTTCCCAAATTCTCTAGCTCTAATTAGGATGTTAATTCACATTCTTAAACCAAAGATGAAGAAAACATTCTATTTAAGCTTACTTGTCCGCCAAGTCTCTCTAAAATGTGTTTTGGACTTCTAATTCGTTTTCAATTCTGATTCAATTTGTTTTGAATCTCTATCCTAGCTTTTCTTACTCGAATTGGCATGATAGGTCACTTTCCAAGATTGACGATCAACGAAAATGCTCTATTCATGCTTACTTGTTCACCAAGTCTACCCAAAATGGGTTTTCAATTTTAAATTTCATTCCAATTCCGATTCCACTTGTTTCAATTGTCCTTACCAAATTCTCTAGCTCTAATTAGGATGTTAATTCACATTCTTAAACCAAAGATGAAGAAAACATTCTATTTAAGCTTACTTGTCAGCCAAGTCTCCCTAAAATGTGTTTTGGACTTCTAATTCCTTTTCAATTCTGATTCAATTTGTTTTGAATCTATATCCTAGCGTTTCTTAGTCGAATTGTCATGATAGGTCACTTTCCAAGATTGACGATCAACGAAAATGCTCTATTCATGCTTACTTGTTCACCAAGTCTACACAAAATGGGTTTTCAATTTTCAATTTCATTCCAATTCCAATTCCACTTGTTTCGAATGTCCTTCCGAAATTCTCTAGCTCTAATTAGGATGTTAATTCACATTCTTAAACCAAAGATGAAGAAAACATTCTATTTAAGCATACTTGTCAGCCAAGTCTCTCTAAAATGTGTTTTGGACTTCTAATTCATTTTTAATTTTGATTCAGTTTGTTTTGAATCTCTATCCTAGCTTCTCTTACTCGAATTGGCATGATAGGTCACTTTCCAACATTGAGGATCAACGAAAATGCTCTATTCATGCTTACTTGCTCACCAAGTCTAGACCAAATGGGTCATCAATTTTAAATTTCATTCTAATTTCGATTCCACTTGTTTCAATTGTCTTTACCAAATTCTCTAGCTCTAATTAGGATGTTAATTCACATTCTTAAACCAAAGATGAAGAAAACATTCTATTTAAGCTTACTTGTCCGCCAAGTCTCTCTAAAATGTGTTTTGGACTTCTAATTCATTTTCAATTCTGATTCAATTTGTCTTGAATCTCTATCCGTAGCTTTTCTTACTCGAATTGGCATGATAGGTCACTTTCCAAGATTGACGATCAACGAAAATGCTCTATTCATGCTTACTTGGTCACCAAGTCTACCCAAAATGGGTTTTCAATTTTAAATTTCATTCCAATTCCAATTCCACTTGTTTCGAATGTCCTTCCCAAATTTTCTAGCTCTAATTAGGATGTTAATTCACATTCTTAAACCAAAGATGAAGAAAACATTCTATTTAAGCTTACTTGTCTGCCAAGTCCCTCTAAAATGTGTTTTGGACTTCTAATTCAGTTTCAATTCTGATTCAATTTGTTTTAAATCTCTATCCGTAGCTTTTCTTACACGAATTGGCATGATAGGTCACTTTCCAAGATTGACGATCAACGAAAATGCTCTATTCATGCTTACTTGTTCACCAAGTCTACCCAAAATGGGTTTTCAATTTTAAATTTCATTCCAATTTCGATTCCACTTGTTTCAATTGTCTTTACCAAATTCTCTAGCTCTAATTAGGATGTTAATTCACGTTTTAGACCAAAGATAAAGAAAACATTCTATTTAAGCTTACTTGTCCGCCAAGTCTCTCTAAAATGTGTTTTGGACTTCTAATTCGTTTTCAATGCTGATTCAATTTGTTTTGAATCTCTATCTTTTCTTACTTGAATTGGCATGAAAGGTCACTTTCCAAGATTGACGATCAACGAAAATGCTCGATTCATGCTTACTTGGTCACCAAGTCTACCCAAAATGGGTTTTCAATTTTAAATTTCATTCCAATTCCGATTCCACTTGTTTCGAATGTCCTTCCCCAATTCTACAGCTCTAATTAGGATGTTAATTCACATTCTTAAACCAAAGATAAAGAAAACATTCTATTTAAGCTTACTTGTTCGCCAAGTCTCTCTAAAATGTGTTTTGGACTTCTAATTCATTTTCAATTCTGATTCAATTTGTTTTGAATCTCTATCCTAGCTTTTCTTACTCAAATTGGCATGATAGGTCACTTTCCAAGATTGACGATCAACGAAAATGCTCGATTCATGCTTACTTGTTCACCATGTCTACCCAAAATGGGCTTTCAATTTTAAATTTCATTCCAATTCCGATTCCACTTGTTTCAATTGTCCTTACCAAATTCTCTAATTCTAATTAGGATGTTAATTCATATTCCTTGCCCAGAGATAAAGAAAACATTCTATTTAAGCTTACTTGTTCGCCAAGTCTCTCTAAAATGTATTTTAGACTTCTAATTCATTTTCAATGCTGATTCAATTTGTTTTGAATCTCTATCCTAGCTTTTCTTACTCAAATTGGCATTATAGGTCACTTTCCAAGATTGACGATCAACGAAAATGCTTTATTCATTCTTACTTGTTCACCATGTCTCCCCAAAATGGGTTTTCAATTTTAAATTTCATTCCAATTCCGATTCCACTTGTTTCGAATGTCCTTCCCAAATTTTCTAGCTCTAATTAGGATGTTAATTAACATTCTTAAACCAAAGATAAAGAAAACATTCTATTTAAGCTTACTTGTCCGCCAAGTCTCTCTAAAATGTGTTTTGGACTTCTAATTCATTTTCAATTCTGATTCAATTTGTTTTTAATCTCTATCTAGAGCTTTTAATGCTCGAATTGGCATGATAGGTCACTTTCCAAGATTGACGATCAACGAAAATGACCTATTCATGCTTACTTGTTCACCAAGTCTACCCAAAATGGGTTTTCAATTTTAAATTTCATTCCAATTCCAATTCCACTTGTTTCAATTGTCCTTACCAAATTCTCTAGCTCTAATTAGGATGTTAATTCACATTCTTAAACCAAAGATGAAGAAAACATTCTATTTAAGCTTACTTGTCAGCCAAGTCTCTCTAAAATGTGTTTTGGACTTCTAATTCATTTTCAATTCTGATTCAATTTGTTTTGAATCTCTATCCGTAGCTTTTCTTACTCGAATTGGCATGATAGGTCACTTTCCAAGATTGACGATCAACGAAAATGCTCTATTCATGCTTACTTGGTCACCAAGTCTACCCAAAATGGGTTTTCAATTTTAAATTTCATTCCAATTCCAATTCCACTTGTTTCGAATGTCCTTCCCAAATTTTCTAGCTCTAATTAGGATGTTAATTCATATTCCTGGGCCAAAGATGAAGAAAACATTCTATTTAAGCATACTTGTCAGCCAAGTCTCTCTAAAATGTGTTTTGGACTTCTAATTCCTTTTCAATTCTAATTCAATTTGTTTTGAATCTCTATCCTAGCTTTTCTTACTCGAATTGGCATGATAGGTCACTTTCCAAGATTGACGATCAACGAAAATGCTCTATTCATGCTTACTTGTTCACCAAGTCTACCCAAAATGGGTTTTCAATTTTAAATTTCATTCCAATTCCAATTCCACTTGTTTCGAATGTCCTTCCCAAATTTTCTAGCTCTAATTAGGATGTTAATTCATATTACTTGCCAAAAGATGAAGAGAACGTTCTATTTAATCATACTTGTCACCCAAGTCTCTCTAAAATGTGTTTTGGACTTCTATTTCATTGTCAATTCTGATTCAATTTGTTTTGAATCTCTATCCTAGCTTTTCTTACTCGAATTGGCATGATAGGTCACTTTCCAAGTTTGACGATCACTGAAAATGCTCTATTCATGCTTACTTGTTCACCAACTCTACACAAAATGCGTTTTCAATTTTAAATTTCATTCCAATTCCAATTCCACTTGTTTCGAATGTCTTCCCAAATTTTCTAGCTCTAATTAGCATGTTAATTCACATTCTTAAACCAAAGATGAAGAAAACATTCTATTTAAGCTTACTTGTCCGCCAAGTCTCTCTAAAATGTGTTTTGGACTTCTAATTCATTTTCAATTCTGATTCAATTTGTTTTGAATCTCTATCCTAGCTTTTCTTACTTGAATTGGCATGATAGGTCACTTTCCAAGATTGACGATCAACGAAAATGCTCTATTCATGCTTACTTGTTCACCAAGTCTACCCAAAATGGGTTTTCAATTTTAAATTTCATTCCAATTCTGATTCCACTTGTTTCGAATGTCCTTCCCCAATTCTACAGCTCTAATTAGGATGTTAATTCACATTCTTAAAACAAAGATAAAGAAAACATTCTATTTAAGCTTACTTGTCTGCCAAGTCTCTCTAAAATGTGTTTTAGACTTCTAATTCGTTTTTAATTCTGATTCAATTTGTTTTGAATCTCTATCCTTAGCTTTTCTTACTCGAATTGGCATGATAGGTCACTTTCCAAGATTGACGATCAACGAAAATGCTCTATTCATGCTTACTTGTTCACCAAGTCTACCCAAAATGGGTTTTCAATTTTAAATTCATTCCAATTCCAATTCCACTTGTTTCGAATGTCCTTCTCAAATTTTCTAGCTCTAATTGGGATGTTAATTCATATTTCTTGCCCAAAGATGAAGAAAACGTTCTTTGAAGATTACTTGTCAGCCAAGTCTCTCTAAAATGTGTTTTGGACTTCTAATTCCTTTTCAATTCTGATTCAATTTGTTTTGAATCTCTATCAGTAGCTTTTCTTACTCGAATTGGCGTGATAGGTCACTTTCCAAGATTGACGATCAACGAAAATGCTCTATTCATGCTTACTTGTTCACCAAGTCTACCCAAAATGGCTTTTCAATTTTAAATTTCATTCCAATTCTGATTCCGCTTGTTTCAAATGTCCTTACCAAATTCTCTAGCTCTAATTAGGATGTTAATTCACATTCTTAAACCAAAGCTGAAGACAACATTCTATTTAAGCTTACTTGTCCGCCAAATCTCTCTAAAATGTGTTTTCAACTTCTAATAGCTTTTCAATTCTGATTCAATTTGTTTTGAATCTCTATCCGTAGCTTTTCTTACTCGAATTGGCATGATAGGTCACTTTCCAAGATTGACGATCAACGAAAATGCTCTATTCATGCTTACTTGGTCACCAAGTCTACCCAAAATGGGCTTTCAATTTTAAATTTCATTCCAATTTCAGTTCCATTGGTTTCGTATGTCCTTCCCAAATTTTCTAGCTCTAATTGGGATGTTAATTCATATTCCTGAACCAAAGATTAAGAAAACATTCTATTTAAGCTTACTTCTAAACCAGGTCTCTCTAAAATGTGTTTTGGACTTCTAATTCATTTTCAATTCTGATTCAATTTGTTTTAAATCTCTATCCGTAGCTTTTCTTACTCGAATTGGCATGATAGGTCACTTTCTAAGATTGACGATCAACGAAAATGCTCTACTTATGCTTACTTGGTCACCTGGTCTACCCAAAATTGCTTTTCAATTTTAAATTTCATTCCAATTCCAATTCCACTTGTTTCGAATGTCCTTCCAAAATTCTATAGCTCTAATTAGGATGTTAATTCACATTCCTTGCCCAAAGATGAAGAAAACGTTCTATTTAAGCATACTTGTCTTTCAAGTCCCTCTAAAATGTGTTTTGGACTTCTAATTCAGTTTCAATTCTGATTCAATTTGTTTTAAATCTCTATCCGTAGCTTTTCTTACACGAATTGGCATGATAGGTCACTTTCCAAGATTGACGATCAACGAAAATGCTCTATTCATGCTTACTTGGTCACCAAGTCTACCCAAAATGGGTTTTCAATTTTAAATTTCATTCCAATTCCAATTCCACTTGTTTCGAATGTCCTTCCCAAATTTTCTAGCTCTAATTAGAATGTTAATTCACATTATTAGCCCAAAGACTAAGAAAACTTTCTATTTAAGCTTACTTGTCAGCCAAGTCTCTCTAAAATGTGATTTGGACTTCTAATTCCTTTTCAATTCTGATTCAATTTGTTTTGAATCTCTATCCTAGCTTTTCTTACTCGAATTGGCATGATAGGTCACTTTCCAAGATTGACGATCAACGAAAATGCTCTATTCATGCTTACTTGTTCACCAAGTCTACCCAAAATGGGTTTTCAATTTTAAATTTCATTCCAATTCCAATTCCACTTGTTTCGAATGTCCTTCCCAGACTCTCTAGCTCTAATTAGGATGTTAATTCACATTCTTAAACCAAAGAGGAAGAAAACATTCTATTTAAGCTTACCTGTCCGCCAAGTCTCTCTAAAATGTGTTTTGGACTTCTAATTCATTTTCAATTCTGATTCAATTTGTTTTGAATCTCTATCCGTAGCTTTTCTTACTCGAATTGGCATGATAGGTCACTTTCCAAGATTGACGATCGCCGAAAATGCTCTATTCATGCTTACTTGGTCACCAAGTCTACCCAAAATGGGTTTTCAATTTTAAATTTCATTCCAATTTCAATTCCACTTGTTTCGAATGTCCTTCCCATATTCTAGAGCTCACATTAGGATGCTAATTCACATTCTTAAACCAAAGATGAAGAAAACATTCTATTTAAGCTTACTTGTGCAAGTCTCTCTAAAATGTGTTTTGGACTTCTAATTCGTTTTCAATTCTGATTCAATTTGTTTTGAATCTCTATCCGTAGCTTTTCTTACTCGAATTGGCATGATAGGTCACTTTCCAAGTTTGACGATCACCGAAAATGCTCTATTCATGCTTACTTGTTCACCAACTCTACACAAAATGCATTTTCAATTTTAAATTTCATTCCAATTCCAATTCCACTTGTTTCCAATGTCCTTCCCAAATTTTCTAGCTCTAATTGGGATGTTAATTCATATTCTGAAACCAAAGATAAAGAAAACAGTCTATTTAATCTTACTTGTTCGCCAAGTCTCTCTAAAATGTGTTTTGGACTTCTAATTCGTTTTCAATTCTGATTCAATTTGTTTTTATTCTCTATCCGTAGCTTTTATTACTCGAATTGGCATGATAGGTCACTTTCCAACTTTGACGATCACCGAAAATGGTCTATTCATGCTTACTTGTTCACCAACTCTACACAAAATGCATTTTCAATTTTAAATTTCATTCCAATTTCGATTCCACTTGTTTCAATTGTCTTTACCAAATTCTCTAGCTCTAATTAGGATGTTAATTCACGTTTTAAACCAAAGATGAAGAACAAATTCTATTTAAGCTTACTTGTCTGCTAAGTCTCTCTAAAATGTGTTTCGGACTTCTAATTCATTTTCAATTCTGATTCAATTTGTTTTGAATCTCTATCCTAGCTTTTCCTACTTGAATTGGCATGATAGGTCACTTTCCAAGATTGACGATCAACGAAAATGACCTATTCATGCTTACTTGTTCACCAAGTCTACACAAAATGGGTTTTCAATTTTAAATTTCATTCCAATTCCAATTCCACTTGTTTCGAATGTCCTTCCCATATTCTACAGCTCACATTAGGATGTGAGTTCACATTCCTGGGCCAAAGATGAAGAAAACATTCTATTTAAGCTTACTTGTCCGCCAAGTCTCTCTAAAATGTGTTTTGGACTTCTAATTCATTTTCAATTCTGATTCAATTTGTCTTTAATCTCTATCCAAAGCTTTTTTACTCGAATTGGCATGATAGGTCACTTTCCAAGATTGACGATCAACGAAAATGCTCTATTCATGCTTACTTGGTCACCAAGTCTACCCAAAATGGGTTTTCAATTTTAAATTTCATTCCAATTCTGATTCCACTTGTTTCGAATATCCTTCCCAACTTTCTAGCTCTAATTAGGATGTTAATTCACATTCTTAAACCAAAGATGAAGAAAACATTCTATTTAAGCTTACTTGTCCGCCAAGTCTCTCTAAAATGTGTTTTGGACTTCTAATTCGTTTTCAATTCTGATTCAATTTGTTTTGAATCTCTATCCTAGCTTTTCTTACTCGAATTGGCATGATAGGTCACTTTCCAAGATTGACGATCAACGAAAATGCTCTATTCATGCTTACTTGGTCACCAAGTCTAACCAAAATGGGCTTTGAATTTTAAATTTCATTCCAATGTCAGTTCCATTTGTTTCGTATGTCCTTCCCAAATTTTCTAGCTCTAATTGGGATGTTAATTCACATTCCTACACCAAAGATTAAGAAAACATTCTATTGAAGCTTACTTGTCAGCCAAGTCTCTCTAAAATGTGTTTTGGACTTCTAATTCATTTTCAATTCTGATTCAATTTGTTTTGAATCTCTATCCGTAGCTTTTCTTACTCGAATTGGCATGATAGGTCACTTTCCAAGATTGACGATCAACGAAAATGCTCTATTCATGCTTACTTGTTCACCAAGTCTACCCAAAATGGGTTTTCAATTTTAAATTTCATTCCAATTCCAATTCCACTTGTTTCGAATGTCCTTCCCAAATTTTCTAGCTCTAATTAGGATGTTAATTCACATTCTTAAACCAAAGATGAAGAAAACATTCTATTTAAGCTTACTTGTCTGCCAAGTCTCTCTAAAATGTGTTTTGGACTTCTAATTCATTTTCAATTCTGATTCAATTTGTTTTGAATCTCTATCCGTAGCTTTTCTTACTCGAATTGGCATGATAGGTCACTTTCCAAGATTGACGATCAGCGAGAATGCTCTATTCATGCTTACTTGTTCACCAAGTCTACCCAAAATGGGTTTTCAATTTCAAATTTCATTCCAATTCCAATTCCACATGTTTCGAATATCCCTCCTAAAATTCTACAGCTCTAATTAGGATGTTAATTCACGTTTTAAACCAAAGATGAAGAAAACATTCTATTTATGCTTACTTGTCCACCTACTCTCTCTAAAATGTGTTTTGGACTTCTAATTCCTTTTCAATTCTGATTCAATTTGTTTTGAATCTCTATCCGTAGCTTTTCTTACTCGAACTGGCATGATAGGTCACTTTCCAAGATTGACGATCAGCGAGAATGCTCTATTCATGCTTACTTGTTCACCACGCCTACCCAAAATGGTTTTTCAATTTGAAATTTCATTCCAATTTCGAGTCCACTTGTTTCGAATGTCCTTCCCAAATTTTCTAGCTCTAATTAGGATGTTAATTCACATTCTTAAACCAAAGATGAAGAAAACATTCTATTTAAGCTTACTTGTCTGCCAAGTCTCTCTAAAATGTGTTTTGGACTTCTAATTCATTTTCAATTCTGATTCAATTTGTTTTGAATCTCTATCCGTAGCTTTTCTTACTCGAATTGGCATGATAGGTCACTTTCCAAGATTGACGATCAACGAAAATGCTCTATTCATGCTTACTTGGTCACCAAGTCTACCCAAAATGGGTTTTCAATTTTAAATTTCATTCCAATTCTGATTCCACTTGTTTCGAATGTCCTTCCCCAATTCTACAGCTCTAATTAGGATGTTAATTCACATTCTTAAAACAAAGATAAAGAAAACATTCTATTTAAGCTTACTTGTCTGCCAAGTCTCTATAAAATGTGTTTTGGACTTCTAATTCATTTTCAATTCTGATTCAATTTGTTTTGAATCTCTATCCTAGCTTTTCTTACTCGAATTGGCATGATAGGTCACTTTCCAAGATTGACGATCAACGAAAATGCTCGATTCATGCTTACTTGGTCACCAAGTCTACCCAAAATGGGTTTTCAATTTTAAATTTCATTCCAATTCCAATTCCACTTGTTTCGAATGTCCTTCCCATATTCTACAGCTCTAATTAGGATGTTAATTCACATTCTTAAACCAAAGATAAAGAAAACATTCTATTTAAGCTTACTTGTTTGCCAAGTCTCTCTAAAATTTATTTTAGACTTCTAATTCATTTTCAATGCTGATTCAATTTGTTTTGAATCTCTATCCGTAGCTTTTCTTACTCGAATTGGCATGATAGGTCACTTTCCAAGATTGACGATCAACGAAAATGCTCTATTCATGCTTACTTGTTCACCAAGTCTACCCAAAATGGGTTTTCAATTTTAAATTTCATTCCAATTCTGATTCCACTTGTTTCGAATGTCCTTCCCCAATTCTACAGCTCTAATTAGGATGTTAATTCACATTCTTAAAACAAAGATAAAGAAAACATTCTATTTAAGCTTACTTGTCCGCCAAGTCTCTCTAAAATGTGTTTTGGACTTCTAATTCATTTTCAATTCTGATTCAATTTGTTTTGAATCTTGATCCGTAGCTTTTGCTACTCGAATTGGCATGATAGGTCACTTTCCAAGAATGACGATCAACGAAAATGCTCTATTCATGCTAACTTGGTCACCAAGTCTACCCAAAATGAGTTTTCAATTTTAAATTTCATTCCAATTCGAATTCCACTTGTTTCGAATGTCCTTCCCAAATTTTCAAGCTCTAATTAGGATGTTAATTCATATTCCTTTTCCAAAGATGAAGAAAACATTCTATTTAAGCATACTTGTCAGCCAAATCTCTCTAAAATGTGTTTTGGACTTCTAATTCCATTTCAATTCTGATTCAATTTGTTTTGAATCTCTATCCGTAGCTTTTCTTACTCAAATTGGCATGATAGGTCACTTTTCAAGATTGACGATCGCCGAAAATGCTCTACTTATGCTTACTTGGTCACCAGGTCTACCCAAAATGGGTTTTCAATTTTAAATTTCATTCAAATTCTGATTCCACTTGTTTCGAATGTCCTTCCCAAATTTTCTAGCTCTAATTAGGATGTTAATTCACATTCTTAAGCCAAAGATGAAGAAAACATTCTGTTAAAGATTACTTGTCAGCCAAGTCTCTCTAAAATGTGTTTTGGACTTCTAATTCATTTTTAATTATGATTCAATTTGTTTTGAATCGCTATCCGTAACTTTTCTTACTCGAATTGGCATGATAGGTCACTTTCGAAGATTAACGATCAACGAAAATGTCCTATTCATGCTTACTTGTTCACCAAGTATACCCAAAATGGCTTTTCAATTTTCAATTTCATTCCAATTCCAATTCCACTTGTTCAAGTGTCCTTAACAAATTCTCTACAGCTCTAATTAGGATGTTAATACATATTCTTAAACCAAAGATAAAGAAAACATTCAATTTAAGCTTACTTGTCTTCCAAGTCTCTCTAAAATGTGTTTTGGACTTCTAATTTGTTTTCAATTCTGATTCCATTTGTTTTGAAGCTCTATCCGTAGCTTTTCTTACTCGAATTGGCATGATAGGTCACTTTCCAAGATTGACGATCAACGAAAATGCTCTATTCATGCTTACTTGTTCACCAAGTCTACCCAAAATGGGTTTTCAATTTTAAATTTCATTCCAATTCCAATTCCACTTGTTTCGAATGTCCTTCTCAAATTTTCTAGCTCTAATTGGGATGTTAATTCATATTTCTTGCCCAAAGATGAAGAAAACGTTCTATTTAAGCATACTTGTCAGCCAAGTCTCTCTAAAATGTGTTTTGGACTTCTAATTCCGTTTCAATTCTGATTCAATTTGTTTTGAATCTCTATCCGTAGCTTTTCTTACTCGAATTGGCATGATAGGTCACTTTCCAAGATTGACGATCAACGAAAATGCTCTATTCATGCTTACTTGTTCACCAAGTCTACCCAAAATGGCTTTTCAATTTTAAATTTCATTCCAATTCTGATTCGACTTGTTTCGAATGTCCTTCCCAAATTTTCTAGCTCTAATTAGGATGTTAATTCACATTCTTAAACCAAAGATGAAGAAAACATTCTATTTAAGCTTACTTGTCCGCCAAGTCTCTCTAAAATGTGTTTTGGACTTCTAATTCATTTTCAATTCTGATTCAATTTGTTTTGAATCTCTATCCGTAGCTTTTCTTACTCGAATTGGCATGATAGGTCACTTTCCAAGATTGACGATCAACGAAAATGCTCTATTCATGCTTACTTGTTCACCAAGTCTACCCAAAATGGGTTTTCAATTTTAAATTTCATTCCAATTCCAATTCCACTTGTTTCGAATGTCCTTCCCAAATTTTCTAGCTCTAATTAGGATGTTAATTCATATTCCTTACCCAAAGATGAAGAAAACATTCTATTTAAGCATACTTGTCAGCCAAGTCTCTCTAAAATGTGTTTTGGACTTCTAATTCATTTTCAATTCTGATTCAATTTGTTTTGAATCTCTATCCGTAGCTTTTCTTACTCGAATTGGCATGATAGGTCACTTTCCAAGATTGACGATCAACGAAAATGCTCTATTCATGCTTACTTGTTCACCAAGTCTACCCAAAATGGGTTTTCAATTTTAAATTTCATTCCAATTCTGATTCCACTTGTTTCAATTGTCCTTACCAAATTCTCTAGCTCTAATTAGGATGTTAATTCACATTCTTAAACCAAAGATGAAGAAAACATTCTATTTAAGCTTACTTGTCCACCAAGTCTCTCTAAAATGTGTTTTGGACTTCTAATTCATTTTCAATTCTGATTCAATTTGTTTTGAATCTCTATCCGTAGCTTTTCTTACTCGAATTGGCATGATAGGTCACTTTCCAAGATTGACGATCGACGAAAATGCTCTATTCATGCTTACTTGTTCACCAAGTCTACCCAAAATGGGTTGTCAATTTTAAATTTCATTCCAATTCCAATTCCACTTGTTTCGAATGTCCGTCCCAAATTTTCTAGCTCTAATTAGGATGTTAATTGATATTCGTTGCCCAAAGATTAAGAAAACATTCTATTTAAGCTTACTTCTCAGCCAAATATCTCTAAAATGTGTTTTGGACTTCTAATTCATTTTCAATTTTGATTCAATTTGTTTTGAATCTCTATCCGTAGCTTTTCTTACTCGAATTGGCATGATAGGTCACTTTCGAATATTGACGATCAACGAAGATGCTCTATTCATGCTTACTTGGTCACCAAGTCTACCCAAAATGGGTTTTCAATTTTAAATTTCATTCCAATTCCAATTCCACTTGTTTCGAATGTCCTTCCCAAATTTTCTAGCTCTAATTAGGATGTTAATTCAAATTCTTAAACCAAAGATAAAGAAAACATTCTATTTAAGCTTACTTGTCCACTAAGTCTCTCTAAAATGTGTTTTGGACTTCTAATTCATTTTCGTTCTGATTCAATTTGTTTTGAATCTCTTTCCTAGCTTTTCTTACTCGAATTGGCATGATAGGTCACTTTCCAAGATTGACGATCAACAAAAATGCTCTATTCATGCTTACTTGTTCACCAAGTCTACCTAAAATGGGTTTTCAATTTGAAATTTCATTCCAATTTTGATTCCACTTGTTTCGAATCTCCTTCCCAAATCCTATAGCTCTAATTAGGATGTTAATTCACGTTTTAAACCAAAGATGAAGAAAACATTCTATTTAAGCTTACTTGTCTGCCAAGTCTCTCTAAAATGTGTTTTGGACTTCTAATTCATTTTCAATTCTGATTCAATTTGTTTTGAATCTCTATCCGTAGCTTTTCTTACTCGAATTGGCATGATAGGTCACTTTCCAAGATTGACGATCAACGAAAATGCTCTATTCATGCTTACTTGTTCACCAAGTCTACCCAAAATGGATTTTCAATTTTAAATTTCATTCCAATTCCGATTCCACTTGTCTCGAATGTCCTTCCCAAATTTTACAGCTCTAATAAGGTTGTTAATTCACATTCCTGGTCCAAAGATTAAGAAAACATTCTATTGAAGCTTACTTTTCAACCAAGTCTCTCTAAAATGTGTTTTGGACTTCGAATTCATTTTCAATTCTGATTCAATTTGTTTTTAATCTCTATCCGTAGCTTTTCTTACTCGAATTGGCATGATAGGTCACTTTCCAAGATTGACGATCAACGAAAATGCTCTATTCATGCTTACTTGTTCACCAAGTCTACCCAAAATGGGTTTTCAATTTTAAATTTCATTCCAATTCCGATTCCACTTGTTTCAATTGTCCTTACCAAATTCTCTAGCTCTAATTAGGATGTTAATTCACATTCTTAAACCAAAGATGAAGAAAACATTCTATTTAAGCTTACTTGTCCGCCAAGTCTCTCTAAAATGTGTTTTGGACTTCTAATTCATTTTCAATTCTGATTCAATTTGTTTTGAATCTCTATCCCAGCTGTTCTTACTCGAATTGGCATGATAGGTCACTTTCCAAGTTTGACGATCACCGAAAATGCTCTATTCATGCTTACTTGTTCACCAAGTCTACACAAAATGGGTTTTCAATTTTAAATTTCATTCCAATTCCAATTCCACTTGTTTCGAATGTCCTTCCCAAATTTTCTAGCTCTAATTGGGATGTTAATTCACATTCTTAAACCAAAGATGAAGAAAACAGTCTATTTAAGCTTACTTGTCCACCAAGTCTCTCTAAAATGTGTTTTGGACTTCTAATTCATTTTCAATTCTGATTCAATTTGTTTTGAATCTCTATCCGTAGCTTTTCTTACTCGAATTGGCATGATAGGTCACTTTCCAAGATTGACGATCAACGAAAATGCTCTATTCATGCTTACTTGTTCACCAAGTCTACCCAAAATGGGTTTTCAATTTTAAATTTCATTCCAATTTCGATTCCACTTGTTTCAAATGTCCTTACCAAATTCTCTAGCTCTAATTAGGATGTTAATTCACATTCTTAAACCAAAGATGAAGACAACGTTCTATTTAAGCTTACTTGTACGCCAAATCTCTCTAAAATGTGTTTTCAACTTCTAATTCATTTTCAATTCTGATTCAATTTGTTTTGAATCTCTATCCGTAGCTTTTCTTACTCGAATTGGCATGATAGGTCACTTTCCAAGATTGACGATCAACGAAAATGCTCTATTCATGCTTACTTGGTCACCAAGTCTACCCAAGATGCGTTTTCAATTTTAAATTTCATTCCAATTCCGATTCCACTTATTTCGAACGTCCTTCCCAAATTTTACAGCCCTATATAGGATGTTAATTCACATTCTTAAACCAAAGATTAAGAAAACATTCTATTTAAGCTTACTTCTCAACCAGGTCTCTCTAAAATGTGTTTTGGACTTCTAATTCATTTTCAATTCTGATTCAATTTGTTTTTAATCTCTATCCATAGCTTTTATTACTCGAATTGGCATGATAGGTCACTTTCCAAGATTGACGATCAACGAAAATGACCTATTCATGCTTACTTGTTCACCAAGTCTACCCAAAATGAGTTTTCAATTTTCAATTTCATTCCAATTCCGATTCCACTTGTTTTGAATGTCCTTCCCAAATTTTCTAGCTCTAATTAGGATGTTAATTCACATTCCTAGGCCAAAGAGAAAGAAAATATTCTATAGAAGCTTACTTTTCAACCAAGTCTCTCTAAAATGTGTTTTGGACTTCGAATTCATTTTCAATTCTGATTCAATTTGTTTTTAATCTCTATCCGTAGCTTTTCTTACTCGAATTGGCATGATAGGTCACTTTCCAAGATTGACGATCAACGAAAATGCTCTATTCATGCTTACTTGTTCACCAAGTCTACCCAAAATGGGTTTTCAATTTTAAATTTCATTCCAATTCCAATTCCACTTGTTTCGAATGTCCTTCCCAAATTTTCTAGCTCTAATTAGGATGTTAATTCACATTCTTAAACCAAAGATGAAGAAAACATTCTATTTAAGCTTACTTGTCAGCCAAGTCTCTCTAAAATGTGTTTTGGACTTCTAATTCATTTTCAATTCTGATTCAATTTGTTTTGAATCTCTATCCGTAGCTTTTCTTACTCGAATTGGCATGATAGGTCACTTTCCAAGATTGACGATCAACGAAAATGCTCTATTCATGCTTACTTGTTCACCAAGTCTACCCAAAATGGGTTTTCAATTTTAAATTTCAAACAAAATCCGTTTCCTCTTGTTTCAATTGTCCTTACCAAATTCTTTAGCTCTAATTAGGATGTTAATTCATATTCCTGAACCAAAGATTAAGAAAACATTCTATTTAAGCTTACTTCTAAACCAGGTCTCTCTAAAATGTGTTTTGGACTTCTAATTGGATTTCAATTCTGATTCAGTTTGTTTTGAATCTCTATCCATAGCTTTTCTTACTCGAATTGGCATGATAGGTCACTTTCCAAGATTGACGATCAACAAAAATGCTCTATTCATGCTTACTTGGTCACCAAGTCTACCCAAAATGGGTTTTCAATTTTAAATTTCATTCCAATTCCGATTCCACTTGTTTCGAATGTCCTTCCCAAATTTTCTAGCTCTAATTAGGATGTTAATTCACATTCTTAAACAAGGATGAATAA
Organism: Senna siamea; assembly: GCA_031216115.1. Classification (NCBI taxonomy): domain Eukaryota; kingdom Viridiplantae; phylum Streptophyta; class Magnoliopsida; order Fabales; family Fabaceae; genus Senna; species Senna siamea. Next base: position 10,947 of record JAVHNK010000134.1, on the reverse strand, counting down.
AACATTCGATTTAAGCATACTTGTCAGCCAAATATCTCTAAAATGTGTTTGGACTTCTAATTCCATTTCAATTCTGATTCAATTTATTTTTAATCTCTACCTGTAGCTTTTCTTACTCGAATTGGCATGATAGGTCACTTTCGAAGATTGACGATCAACGAAAATGCTCTATTCATGCTTACTTGTTCACCAAGTCTACCCAAAATGGATTTTCAATTTTAAATTTCATTCCAATTCCAATTCCACTTGTCTCGAATGTCCTTCCCAAATTTTACAGCTCTAATAAGGTTGTTAATTCACATTCCTGGTCCAAAGATTAAGAAAACATTCTATTGAAGCTTACTTGTCAGCTAAGTCTCTCTAAAATGTGTTTTGGACTTCTAATTCATATTCAATTCTGATTCAATTTGTTTTGAATCTCTATCCGTAGCTTTTCTTACTCGAATTGGCATGATAGGTCACTTTCCAAGATTGACGATCAACGAAAATGCTCTATTCATGCTTACTTGTTCACCAAGTCTGCCCAAAATGGGTTTTCCATTTTAAATTAGATTCCAATTCCGATTCCACTTGTTTCGAATGTCCTTCCCAGACTCTCTAGCTCTAATTAGGATGTTAATTCACATTCTTAAACCAAAGATAAAGAAAACATTCTATTTCAGCTTACTTGTCCGCCAAGTCCCTCTAAAATGTGTTTTGGACTTCTAAATCATTTTCAATTCTGATTCAATTTGTTTTGAATCTTTATCCGTAGCTTTTCTTACTCGAATTGGCATGATAGGTCACTTTCCAAGATTGACGATCAACGCAAATGCTCTATTCATGCTTACTTGTTCACCAAGTCTACACAAAATGGGTTTTCAATTTGAAATTTCATTCCAATTCCGATTCCACTTGTTTCAATTGTCCTTACCAAATTCTCTATTTCTAATTAGGATGTTAATACATATTCTTAAACCAAAGATAAAGAAAACATTCAATTTAAGCTTACTTGTCTTCCAAGTCTCTCTAAAATGTGTTTTGGACTTCTAATTTGTTTTCAATTCTGATTCCATTTGTTTTGAAGCTCTATCCGTAGCTTTTCTTACTCAAATTGGCATGATAGGTCACTTTCCAAGTTTGACGATCACCGAAAATGCTCTATTCATGCTTACTTGTTCACCAACTCTACACAAAATGCATTTTCAATTTTAAATTTCATTCTAATTCCGATTCCACTTGTTTCAATTGTCCTTACCAAATTATCTAGCTCTAATTAGGCAGTTAATTCACATTCTTAAACCAATGATGAAGAAAACATTCTATTTAAGCATACTTGTCACCCAAGTGTCTCTAAAATGTGTGTTAGACTTCTAATTCATTTTCAATTCTGATTCAATTTCTTTTTAATCTCGATCTGTACCCTTTGTTTATCGAATTGGCATGATAGGACACTTTCCAAGATTGACGATCAATGATAATGCTCTATTCATGCTTACTTGTTCACCAAGTCTACCCAAAATGGGTTTTCCATTTTAAATTAGATTCCAATTCCGATTCCACTTGTTTCGAATGTCCTTCCCAGACTCTCTAGCTCTAATTAGGATGTTAATTCACATTCTTAAACCAAAGAGGAAGAAAACATTCTATTTAAGCATACTTGTCTTTCAAGTCCCTCTAAAATGTGTTTTGGACTTCTAATTCAGTTTCAATTCTGATTCAATTTGTTTTAAATCTCTATCCGTAGCTTTTCTTACTCGAATTGGCATGATAGGTCACTTTCCAAGATTGACGATCAACGAAAATGCTCTATTCATGCTTACTTGGTCACCAAGTCTACCCAAAATGGGTTTTCAATTTTAAATTTCATTCCAATTCCAATTCCACTTGTTTCGAATGTCCTTCCCAAATTTTCTAGCTCTAATTAGGATGTTAATTCATATTCCTTGCCCAAAGATGAAGAAAACATTCTATTGAAGCTTACTTGTCAGCCAAGTCTCTCTAAAATGTGTTTTGGACTTCTAATTCATTTTCAATTCTGATTCAATTTGTTTTGAATCTCTATCCGTAGCTTTTCTTACTCGAATTGGCATGATAGGTCACTTTCCAAGATTGACGATCAACGAAAATGCTCTATTCATGCTTACTTGGTCACCAAGTCTACCCAAAATGGGTTTTCAATTTTAAATTTCATTCCAATTCTGATTCCACTTGTTTCGAATGTCCTTCCCAAATTCTACAGCTCTAATTAGGATGTTAATTCACATTCTTAAACCAAAGATGAAGAAAACATTCTATTGAAGCTTACTTGTCCGCCAGTCTCTGTAAAATGTGTTTTGGACTTCTATTTCGTTGTCAATTCTGATTCAACTTCTTTTGAATCTCTATCCGTACCTTTTCTTACTCGAATTGGCATGATAGGTCACTTTCCAAGATTGACGATCAGCGAGAATGCTCTATTCATGCTTACTTGGTTACCAAGTCTACCCAAAATGGCTTTTCAATTTTAAATTTCATTCAAATTCTAATTAGACTAGTTCGAATATCCTTCCCAAATTTTCTAGCTCTAAGTGGGATGTTAATTCACATTCTTAAACCAAAGATAAAGAAAACATTCTATTTAAGCTTACTTGTCCGCCAAGTCTCTCTAAAATGTGTTTTGGACTTCTAATTCATTTTCAATTCTGATTCAATTTGTTTTGAATCTCTATCCGTAGCTTTTCTTACTCGAATTGGCATGATAGGTCACTTTCCAAGATTGACGATCAACGAAAATGCTCTATTCATGCTTACTTGTTCACCAAGTCTACCCAAAATGGGTTTTCAATTTTAAATTTCATTCCAATTTCAATTCCACTTGTTTCGAATGTCCTTCCCATATTCTAGAGCTCACATTAGGATGTTAATTCACATTCCTGGTCCAAAGATTAAGAAAACATTCTATTGAAGCTTACTTGTCAGCTAAGTCTCTCTAAAATGTGTTTTGGACTTCTAATTCTGTTTCAATTCTGATTCAATTTGTTTTTAATCTCTATCCGTAGCTTTTCTTACTCGAATTGGCATGATAGGTCACTTTCCAAGATTGACGATCAACGAAAATGCTCTATTCATGCTTACTTGTTCACCAAGTCTACCCAAAATGGGTTTTCAATTTGAAATTTCATTCCAATTCCAATTCCACTTGTTTCGAATGTCCTTACCAAATTTTCTAGCTCTAATTAGGATGTTAATTCACATTCTTAAACCAAAGATGAAGAAAACATTCTATTTAAGCATACTTGTCAGCCAAGTCTCTCTAAAATGTGTTTTGGACTTCTAATTCCTTTTCAATTCTGATTCAATTTGTTTTTAATCTCTATCCGTAGCTTTTCTTACTCGAATTGGCATGATCGCTCACTTTCTAAGATTGACGATCATCGAGAATGCTCAATTCATGCTTACTTGTTCACCAAGTCTACCCAAAATGGGTTTTCAATTTTAAATTTCATTCCAATTTCGATTCCACTTGTTTCAATTGTCCTTACCAAATTATCTAGCTCTAATTAGGATGTTAATTCACATTCTTAAACCAAAGATGAAGAAAACATTCTATTTAAGCTTACTTGTCAGCCAAGTCTCTCTAAAATGTGTTTTGGACTTCTAATTCATTTTCAATTTTGATTCAATTTGTTTTTATTCTCTATCCGTAGCTTTTCTTACTCGAATTGGCATGATAGGTCACTTTCCAAGATTGACGATCAACGAAAATGCTCTATTCATGCTTACTTGTTCACCAAGTCTACACAAAATGGGTTTTCAATTTTAAATTTCATTCCAATTCCACTTCCACTTGTTTCAATTGTCCTTACCAATTTATCTAGCTCTAATTAGGATGTTAATTCACATTCTTAAACCAAAGATGAAGAAAACATTCTATTTAAGCTTACTTGTCCGCTAAGTCTCTCTAAAATGTGTTTTGGACTTCTAATTCATTTTCAATTCTGATTCAATTTGTTTTGAATCTCTATCCTAGCTTTTCTTACTCGAATTGGCATGATAGGTCACTTTCCAAGATTGACGATCAACGAAAATGCTCTATTCATGCTTACTTGTTCACCAAGTCTACCCAAAATGGGTTTTCAATTTTAAATTTCATTCCAATTCCAATTCCACTTGTTTCGAATGTCCTTCCCAAATTTTCTAGCTCTAATTAGGATGTTAATTCATATTCCTTACCCAAAGATGAAGAAAACATTCTATTTAAGCATACTTGTCAGCCAAGTCTCTCTAAAATGTGTTTTGGACTTCTAATTCATTTTCAATTTTGATTCAATTTGTTTTTATTCTCTATCCGTAGCTTTTCTTACTCGAATTGGCATGATAGGTCACTTTCCAAGATTGACGATCAACGAAAATGCTCTATTCATGCTTACTTGTTCACCAAGTCTACCCAAAATGGGTTTTCAATTTTAAATTTCATTCCAATTCCGATTCCACTTGTTTCGAATGTCCTTCCCAGACTCTCTAGCTCTAATTAGGATGTTAATTCACATTCTTAAACCAAAGATGAAGAAAACATTCTATTTAAGCTTACTTGTCCGCCAAGTCTCTCTAAAATGTGTTTTGGACTTCTAATTCATTTTCAATTCTGATTCAATTTGTTTTTAATCTCTATCTGTAGCTTTTCTTACTCGAATTGGCATGATAGGTCACTTTCCAAGATTGACGATCAACGAAAATGCTCTATTCATGCTTACTTGTTCACTAAGTCTACCCAAAATGAGTTTTCAATTTTCAATTTCATTCCAATTCCGATTCCACTTGTTTCAATTGTCCTTACCAATTTATCTAGCTCTAATTAGGATGTTAATTCACATTCTTAAACCAAAGATGAAGAAAACATTCTATTTAAGCTTACTTGTCTGCCAAGTCTCTCTAAAATGTGTTTTAGACTTCAAATTCATTTTCAATTCTGATTCAATTTGTTTTGAATCTCTATCCTAGCTTTTCTTACTCGAATTGGCATGATAGGTCACTTTCCAAGATTGACGATCAACGAAAATGACCTATTCATGCTTACTTGTTCACCAAGTCTACACAAAATGGGTTTTCAATTTTAAATTTCATTCCAATTCCAATTCCACTTGTTTCGAATGTCCTTCCCAAATTTTCTAGCTCTAATTAGGATGTTAATTCACATTCTTAAACCAAAGATGAAGAAAACATTCTATTTAAGCATACATGTCAGCCAAGTCTCTCTAAAATGTGTTTTGGACTTCTAATTCATTTTCAATTTTGATTCAATTTGTTTTTATTCTCTATCCGTAGCTTTTCTTACTCGAATTGGCATGATAGGTCACTTTCCAAGATTGACGATCACCGAAAATGCTCTATTCATGCTTACTTGTTCACTAAGTCTACCCAAAATGAGTTTTCAATTTTCAATTTCATTCCAATTCTGATTCCACTTGTTTCAATTGTCCTTACCAATTTATCTAGCTCTAATTAGGATGTTAATTCACATTCTTAAACCAAAGATGAAGAAAACATTCTATTTAAGCTTACTTGTCCGCCAAGTCTCTCTAAAATGTGTTTTGGACTTCTAATTCATTTTCAATTCTGATTCAATTTGTTTTGAATCTCTATCCGTAGCTTTTCTTACTCGAATTGGCATGATAGGTCACTTTCCAAGATTGACGATCAACGAAAATGCTCTATTCATGCTTACTTGTTCACCAAGTCTACCCAAAATGGCTTTTCAATTTTAAATTTCATTCAAATTCTAATTAGACTTGTTTCGAATATCCTTCCCAAATTCTCTAGCTCTAATTAGGCTGTTAATTCACATTCTTAAACCAAAGATGAAGAAAACAGTCTATTTAAGCATACTTGTCAGCCAAGTCTCTCTAAAATGTGTTTTGGACTTCTAATTCCTTTTCAATTCTGATTCAATTTGTTTTGAATCTCTATCCGTAGCTTTTCTTACTCGAATTGGCATGATAGGTCACTTTCCAAGATTGACGATCAACGAAAATGCTCTATTCATGCTTACTTGTTCACCAAGTCTACCCAAAATGGATTTTCAATTTTAAACTTCATTCCAATTTCGATTCCACTTGTCTCAAATGTCCTTCCCAAATTTTACAGCTCTAATTAGGATGTTAATTCACGTTTTAGACCAAAGATGACGAAAACATTCTATTAAAGTTTACTTGTCTTTCAAGTCCCTCTAAAATGTGTTTTGGACTTCTAATTCAGTTTCAATTCTGATTCAATTTGTTTTAAATCTCTATGCTACCTTTTCTTACTCAAATTGGCATGATAGGTCACTTTCCAACTTTGACGATCACCGAAAATGCTCTATTCATGCTTACTTGGTCACCAAGTTTACCCAAAATGGGTTTTCAATTTTAAATTTCATTCCAATTCCAATTCCACTTGTTTCAATTGTCCTTACCAATTTATCTAGCTCTAATTAGGATGTTAATTCACATTCTTAAACCAAAGATGAAGAAAACGTTCTATTTAAGCGTACTTGTCACCCAAGTCTCTCTGAAATGGGTTTTGGACTTCTAATTCCTTTTCAATTCTGATTCAATTTGTTTTTATTCTCTATCCGTAGCTTTTATTACTCGAATTGGCATGATAGGTCACTTTCCAACTTTGACGATCACTGAAAATGCTCTATTCATGCTTACTTGTTCACCAACTCTACACAAAATGCGTTTTCAATTTTAAATTTCATTCCAATTCCAATTCCACTTGTTTCGAATGTCTTCCCAAATTTTCTAGCTCTAATTGGGATGTTAATTCATATTCCTTGCCCAAAGATGAAGAAAACATTCTATTTCAGCTTACTTGTCCGCCAAGTCCCTCTAAAATGTGTTTTGGACTTCTAAATCATTTTCAATTCTGATTCAATTTGTTTTGAATCTTTATCCGTAGCTTTTCTTACTCGAATTGGCATGATAGGTCACTTTCCAAGATTGACGATCAACGAAAATGCTCTATTCATGCTTACTTGTTCACCAAGTCTACCCAAAATGGGTTTTCAATTTGAAATTTCATTCCAATTCCGATTCCACTTGTTTCAATTGTCCTTACCAATTTATCTAGCTCTAATTAGGATGTTAATTCACATTCTTAAACCAAAGATGAAGAAAACATTCTATTTAAGGTTACTTGTCCGACAAGTCTCTCTAAAATGTGTTTTGGACTTCTAATTCATTTTCAATTCTGATTCAATTTGTTTTGAATCTCTATCCGTAGCTTTTCTTACTCGAATTGGCATGATAGGTCACTTTCCAAGATTGACGATCAACGAAAATGCTCTATTCATGCTTACTTGTTCACCAAGTCTACCCAAAATGGGTTTTCAATTTTAAATTTCATTCCAATTCAATTATACTTGTTTTGAATATCCTTCCCAACTCTATAGCTCTAATTAGGATGTTAATTCACATTCCTTGCCCAAAGATGAAGAAAACGTTCTATTTAAGCATACTTGTCTTTCAAGTCCCTCTAAAATGTGTTTTGGACTTCTAATTCAGTTTCAATTCTGATTCAATTTGTTTTGAATCTCTATCCGTAGCTTTTCTTACTCGAATTGGCATGATAGGTCACTTTCCAAGATTGACGATCAACGAAAATGCTCTATTCATGCTTACTTGTTCACCAAGTCTACACAAAATGGGTTTTCAATTTTAAATTTCATTCCAATTCCAATTCCACTTGTTTCGAATGTCCTTCCCAAATTTTCTAGCTCTAATTAGGATGTTAATTCACATTCCTTGCCCAAAGATGAAGAAAACGTTCTATTTAAGCATACTTGTCAGCCAAGTCTCTCTAAAATGTGTTTTGGACTTCTAATTCCTTTTCAATTCTGATTCAATTTGTTTTGAATCTCTATCTGTAGCTTTTCTTACTCGAATTGGCATGATAGGTCACTTTCCAAGATTGACGATCAACGAAAATGCTCTATTCATGCTTACTTGGTCTCCAAGTCTACCCAAAATGGGTTTTCAACTTTAAATTTCATTCCAATTCCAATTCCACTCGTTTCAAATGTCCATCCAAAAATTCTACAGCTCTAATTAGGATGTTAATTCACATTCCTTGCCCAAAGATGAAGAAAACGTTCTATTTAAGAATACTTGTCGGTCAAGTCTCTCTAAAATGTGTTTTGGACTTCTAATTCCATTTCAATTCTGATTCAATTTGTTTTGAATCTCTATCCGTAGCTTTTGCTACTCGAATTGGCATGATAGGTCACTTTCCAAGAATGACGATCAACGAAAATGCTCTATTCATGCTAACTTGGTCACCAAGTCTACCCAAAATGAGTTTTCAATTTTAAATTTCATTCCAATTCGAATTCCACTTGTTGCCAATGTCCTTCCCAAATTTTCTGGCTCTAAGTGGGATGTTAATTCATATTCCTGGCACAATGATGAAGAAAATGTTCAATTTAAGCTTACCTGTCCACTAAGTCTCTCTAAAATGTGTTTTGGACTTCTAATTCATTTTCAATTTTGATTCAATTTGTTTTTATTCTCTATCCGTAGCTTTTCTTACTCGAATTGGCATGATAGGTCACTTTCCAAGATTGACGATCATCGAGAATGCTCAATTCATGCTTACTTGCTCACCAAGTCTACCCAAAATGGGTTTTCAATTTTAAATTTTATTCCAATTCTGATTCCACTTGTGTTGAATGTCCTTCCCAAATTTTACAGCTCTAATTAGGATGTTAATTCACATTCTTAAACCAAAGATGAAGAAAACATTCTATTTAAGCTTACTTGTCCGCCAAGTCTCTCTAAAATGTGTTTTGGACTTCTAATTCATTTTCAATTCTGATTCAATTTGTTTTAAATCTCTATCCGTAGCTTTTCTTACACGAATTGGCATGATAGGTCACTTTCCAAGATTGACGATCAACGAAAATGCTCTATTCATGCTTACTTGTTCACCAAGTCTACCCAAAATGGGTTTTCAATTTTAAATTTCATTCCAATTCCGATTCCACTTGTTTCGAATGTCCTTCCCAAATTCTACAGCTCTAATTAGGATGTTAATTCACATTCTTGGGCCAAAGATTAAGAAAACATTCTATTTAAGCATACTTGTCAGCCAAGTCTCTCTAAAATGTGTTTTGGACTTCTAATTCATTTTCAATTTTGATTCAATTTGTTTTGAATCTCTATCCGTAGCTTTTCTTACTCGAATTGGCATGATAGGTCACTTTCCAAGATTGACGATCAACGAAAATGCTCTATTCATGCTTACTTGTTCACCAAGTCTACCCAAAATGGGTTTTCAATTTTAAATTTCATTCCAATTCCAATTCCACTTGTTTCGAATGTCCTTCCCAAATTTTCTAGCTCTAATTAGGATGTTAATTGATATTCGTTGCCCAAAGATGAAGAAAACATTCTATTTAAGCATACATGTCAGCCAAGTCTCTCTAAAATGTGTTTTGGACTTCTAATTCCGTTTCAATTCTGATTCAATTTGTTTTGAATCTCTATCCGTAGCTTTTCTTACTCGAATTGGCATGATAGGTCACTTTCCAAGATTGACGATCAACGAAAATGCTCTATTCATGCTTACTTGGTCACCAAGTCTACCCAAAATGGGTTTTCAATTTTAAATTTCATTCCAATTCCAATTCCACTTGTTTCGAATGTCCTTCCAAAATTCTATAGCTCTAATTAGGATGTTAATTCATATTCCTTGCCCAAAGATGAAGAAAACGTTCTATTTAAGCATACTTGTCAGCCAAGTCTCTCTAAAATGTGTTTTGGACTTCTAATTCATTTTCAATTCTGATTCAATTTGTTTTAAATCTCTATCCGTAGCTTTTCTTACTCGAATTGGCATGATAGGTCACTTTCCAAGATTGACGATCAACGAAAATGCTCTATTCATGCTTACTTGGTCACCAAGTCTACCCAAAATGGGTTTTCAATTTTAAATTTCATTCCAATTCCGATTCCACTTGTTTCGAATGTCCTTCCCAAATTTTCTAGCTCTAATTAGGATGTTAATTCACATTCTTAAACCAAAGATGAAGAAAACATTCTATTTAAGCATACTTGTCAGCCAAGTCTCTCTAAAATGTGTTTTGGACTTCTAATTCATTTTCAATTCTGATTCAATTTGTTTTTAATCTCTATCCATAGCTTTTATTACTCGAATTGGCATGATAGGTCACTTTCCAAGATTGACGATCAACGAAAATGACCTATTCATGCTTACTTGTTCACCAAGTCTACACAAAATGGGTTTTCAATTTTAAATTTCATTCCAATTCCGATTCCACATGTTTCAATTGTCCTTACCAATTTATCTAGCTCTAATTTGGATTTTAATTGATATTCGTTGCCCAAAGATGAAGAAAACATTCTATTTAAGAATACATGTCAGCCAAGTCTCTCTAAAATGTGTTTTGGACTTCTAATTCATTTTCAATTTTGATTCAATTTGTTTTGAATCTCTATCCTAGCTTTTCTTACTCGAATTGGCATGATAGGTCACTTTCCAAGATTGACGATCAACGAAAATGCTCTATTCATGCTTACTTGGTCACCAAGTCTGCCCAAAATGGGTTTTTAATTTTAAATTTGATTCCAATTCTGATTCCACTTATTTCGAACGTCCTTCCCAAATTTTCTAGCTCTAATTAGGATGTTAATTCATATTCCTTTTCCAAAGATGAAGAAAACGTTCTATTTAAGCATACTTGTCCGCCAAGTCTCTCTAAAATGTGTTTTGGACTTCTAATTGGATTTCAATTCTGATTAAATTCTTTTCAATCTCTATCCGTAGCTTTTCTTACTCGAATTGGCATGATAGGTCACTTTCCAAGATTGACGATCAACGAAAATGACCTATTCATGCTTACTTGTTCACCAAGTCTACACAAAATGGGTTTTCAATTTTAAATTTCATTCCAATTCCAATTCCACTTGTTTCGAATGCCCTTCC
>JAVHNK010000133.1:0-35827 GCA_031216115.1 Senna siamea | reverse complement strand
TGCTCCACCTAAATTTTACTCCCTTTGAATATTCGCTCCAATTATCCCATCTCTGAGTGCAAATTTATGCTGAGAAACAAAGATTTCATTTAATTTGCATGATTCAAGACGAAAAAAGAAGGGTGGGGTGCAACACGAGGACTTCCCAGGAGGTCACCCATCCTAGTACTACTCTCGCCCAAGCACGCTTAACTACGGAGTTCTGATGGGATCCTGGCAAGAGTGCCGGTGTGATCGCACCTAACGCCAAATGCGCCTCTTTATATTTATCACAAAATGTCCCACTCGAAGGCCAATATTGAGCGCAGTAATGTCCTATTAGAAAATTGACGACTAAAAAAGGGGCGCGGCACAAAGAATTCCAAGGGGGGTCGCGCATCATAGACATACTCTCTTCTATGTTCACGAATAACTGAGCTCTTAAAAGAACTTATGATTGGTACTGTGGTGAATGCTCCACCTAAATTTTACTCCCTTTGAATATTCGCTCCAATTATCCCATCTCTGAGTGCAAATTTATGCTGAGAAACAAAGATTTCATTTAATTTGCATGATTCTAGACGAAAAAGAAGGGTGGGGTGCAACACGAGGACTTCCCAGAGGTCACCCATCCTAGTACTACTCTCGCCAAGCACGCTTAATCAAGGAGTTCGATGGGATCCGGCAAGAGGTGTGATCGCACCCTGCAACGTCAAATGCGCCCTTTATATTTATCACCGAAGGTCTCACTCATAGGCCAATGTTGAGCGCAGTAATGTCCTATTAGAAAATTGACGACTAAAAAAGGGGCGCGACACAAAGAATTCCAAGGGGGGTCGCGATCATGTACATACTCTCTTCTATGTTCACGAATAACTGAGTTCTTAAAAGAACTTCATGATTGGTACTCGTGGTGAATGCTCCACCTAAATTTTACTCCCTTTGAATATTCGCTCCAATTATCCCATCTCTGAGTGCAAATTTATGCTGAGAAACAAGATTTACGAATTTGCATGATTCTAGACTAAAAAGAGGGTGGGTGCAACACGAGGACTTCCCAGAGGTCACCCATCCTAGTACTACTCTCGCCAAGCACGCTTAATCATGAGTTCGATGGGATCCTGCAAAGAGTGCCGTGTGATCGCACTGCAACGCCAAATGCGCCTTTATATTTATCACCAAAGGTCTCACTGTAGCCAATATTGAGCGCAAGAATGTCCTATTAGAAAATTGACGATTTAAAAAGGGGCGCACAAGACAAAGAATTCCAAGGGGTCGCAGATCATAGACATACTCTTCTATGTTCGCGAATAATCTGAGCTCTTAAAAGAACTTATGATTGGTGCTCGTGGTGAATGCTCCACCTAAATTTTACTCCCTTTGAATATTCGCTCCAATTATCCCATCTCTGAGTGCAAATTTATGCTGAGAAACAAGATTTCACTTAATTTGCATGATTCTAGACTAAAAAGAGGTGGGGTGCAACACGAGGACTTCCCAGAGGTCACCCATCCTAGTACTACTCGCCAAGCACGCTTAATCATGAGTTCGATGGGATCCTGGCAAGAGTGCCGTGTGATCGCACTGAACGCCAAATGCGCCTTTATATTTATCACCAAAGGTCTCACTCAGAGGCCAATATTGAGCGCAAGAATGTCCTATTAGAAAATTGACGACTTAAAAAGGGCGCGCAGACAAAGAATTCCAAGGGGGTCGCAGATCATAGACATACTCTCTTCTATGTTCACGAATAACTGAGCTCTTAAAAGAACTTGCGATTGGTGCTCGTGTGAATGCTCCACCTAAATTTTACTCCCTTTGAATATTCGCTCCAATTATCCCATCTCTGAGTGCAAATTTGCGCTGAGAAACAAAGATTTCATTTAATTTGCATGATTCTAGACTTAAAAAGAAGGGTGGGTGCAACACGAGGACTTCCCAGAGGTCACCCATCCTAGTACTACTCTCGCCAAGCACGCTTAATCATGAGTTCGATGGGATCCTGGCAAAGAGTGCCGGTGTGATCGCACCAGAACGCCAAATGCGCCTTTATATTTATCACCAAAGGTCTCACTCAGAGGCCAATATTGAGCGCAGAATGTCCTATTAGAAAATTGACGACTAAAAAGGGGCGCAGACAAAGAATTCCAAGGGGGTCGCATCATAGACATACTCTCTTCTATGTTCGCCAATAATCTGAGCTCTTAAAAGAACTTCATGATTGGTGCTCGTGGTGAATGCTCCACCTAAATTTTACTCCCTTGAATATTCGCTCCAATTATCCCATCTCTGAGTGCAAATTTATGCTGAGAAACAAGATTTCATTTAATTTGCATGATTCTAGACTAAAAAGAGGTGGGTGCAACACGAGGACTTCCCAGGAGGTCACCCATCCTAGTACTACTCGCCAAGCACGCTTAATCATGAGTTCGATGGGATCCTGCAAGAGTGCCGTGTGATCGCACCAGAACGCCAAATGCGCCTTTATATTTATCACCAAAGGTCTCACTCAGAGCCAATATTGAGCGCAAGAATGTCCTATTAGAAAATTGACGACTAAAAAAGGGGCGCAAGACAAAGAATTCCAAGGGGGTCAAGATCATAGACATACTTTCTTCTATGTTCACGAATAACTGAGCTCTTAAAAGAACTTATGTATTGGTGCTGTGGTGAATGCTCCACCTAAATTTTACTCCCTTTGAATATTCGCTCCAATTATCCCATCTCTGAGTGCAAATTTATGCTGAGAAACAAGATTTCATTTAATTTGCATGATTCTAGACTTAAAAAGAAGGGTGGGTGCAACACGAGGACTTCCCAGAGGTCACCCATCCTAGTACTACTCTCGCCAAGCACGCTTAATCATGAGTTCGATGGGATCCTGCAAAGAGGCCGTGTGATCGCACTGCAACGCCAAATGCGCCTTTATATTTATCACCAAAGGTCTCACCAGAGGCCAATATTGAGCGCAAGAATGTCCTATTAGAAAATTGACGACTAAAAAGGGGCGCACAAAGAATTCCAAGGGGGTCGCAGATCATAGACATACTCTCTTCTATGTTCACTAATAATCTGAGCTCTTAAAAGAACTTATGATTGGTACTCGTGGTGAATGCTCCACCTAAATTTTACTCCCTTTGAATATTCGCTCCAATTATCCCATCTCTGAGTGCAAATTTATGCTGAGAAACAAGATTTCACGAATTTGCATGATTCTAGACTAAAAAGAGGGTGGGTGCAACACGAGGACTTCCCAGAGGTCACCCATCCTAGTACTACTCGCCAAGCACGCTTAATCATGGAGTTCGATGGGATCCTGGCAAGAGTGCTGGTGTGATCGCACCCGAACGCCAAATGCGCCTTTATATTTATCACCAAAGGTCTCACCAGAGCCAATATTGAGCGCAAGAATGTCCTATTAGAAAATTGACGACTAAAAAGGGCGCAGACAAAGAATTCCAAGGGGTCGCAAGATCATAGACATACTCTTCTATGTTCGCCGAATAACTGAGCTCTTAAAAGAACTTTGATTGGTGCTCGTGGTGAATGCTCCACCTAAATTTTACTCCCTTTGAATATTCGCTCCAATTATCCCATCTCTGAGTGCAAATTTATGCTGAGAAACAAGATTTCACTTAATTTGCATGATTCTAGACTAAAAAGAGGGTGGGGTGCAACACGAGGACTTCCCAGAGGTCACCCATCCTAGTACTACTCGCCAAGCACGCTTAATCATGAGTTCGATGGGATCCTGCAAAGAGGCCGTGTGATCGCACCAGAACGCCAAATGCGCCCTTTATATTTATCACCAAAGGTCTCACTCGTAAGCCAATATTGAGCGCAGTAATGTCCTATTAGAAAATTGACGACGAAAAAAGGGGCGCGGCACAAAGAATTCCAAGGCGGGGTCGCAGATCATGTACATACTCTCTTCTATGTTCACGAATAACTGAGTTCTTAAAAGAACTTGCGTATTGGTGCTCGTGGTGAATGCTCCACCTAAATTTTACTCCCTTTGAATATTCGCTCCAATTATCCCATCTCTGAGTGCAAATTTATGCTGAGAAACAAGATTTCATTTAATTTTCATGATTCTAGACGAAAAAAGAAGGGTGGGGTGCAACACGAGGACTTCTCAGGAGTTCACCCATCCAAGTACTACTCTCGTCCAAGGACGCTTAATCGTGAGTTCGATGGGATCCGGCAAGAGTGCCGTGTGATCGCACCAGAACGCCAAATGCGCCTTTATATTTATCACCAAAGGTCTCACTGAGGCCAATATTGAGCGCAGAATGTCCTATTAGAAAATTGACGACTAAAAAGGGGCGCCAAGACAAAGAATTCCAAGGGGGTCGATCATAGACATACTCTCTTCTATGTTCGCCGAATAACTGAGTTCTTAAAAGAACTTATGATTGGTACTCGTGGTGAATGCTCCACCTAAATTTTACTCCCTTTGAATATTCGCTCCAATTATCCCATCTCTGAGTGCAAATTTATGCTGAGAAACAAGATTTCACGAATTTGCATGATTCTAGACTAAAAAGAAGGGTGGGGTGCAACACGAGGACTTCCCAGAGGTCACCCATCCTAGTACTACTCTCGCCAAGCACGCTTAATCATGAGTTCGATGGGATCCTGCAAGAGGCCGGTGTGATCGCACCAGAACGCCAAATGCGCCTTTATATTTATCACCAAAGGTCTCACTCAGAGCCAATATTGAGCGCAGAATGTCCTATTAGAAAATTGACGACTAAAAAGGGGCGCAGACAAAGAATTCCAAGGGGGTCGCAGATCATAGACATACTCTCTTCTATGTTCACGAATAACTGAGCTCTTAAAAGAACTTCATGATTGGTACTCGTGGTGAATGCTCCACCTAAATTTTACTCCCTTTGAATATTCGCTCCAATTATCCCATCTCTGAGTGCAAATTTATGCTGAGAAACAAGATTTCATTTAATTTGCATGATTCTAGACTTAAAAAGAAGGGTGGGTGCAACACGAGGACTTCCCAGAGGTCACCCATCCTAGTACTACTCTCGCCAAGCACGCTTAATCATGAGTTCGATGGGATCCGGCAAGAGTGCCGTGTGATCGCACCCAGAACGCCAAATGCGCCTTTATATTTATCACCAAAGGTCTCACCAGAGGCCAATATTGAGCGCAAGAATGTCCTATTAGAAAATTGACGACTAAAAAGGGGCGCAAGACAAAGAATTCCAAGGGGTCGCATGATCATAGACATACTCTCTTCTATGTTCACGAATAACTGAGCTCTTAAAAGAACTTATGATTGGTGCTCGTGGTGAATGCTCCACCTAAATTTTACTCCCTTTGAATATTCGCTCCAATTATCCCATCTCTGAGTGCAAATTTGCGCTGAGAAACAAGATTTACTTAATTTGCATGATTCTAGACTTTAAAAAGAGGGGTGGGTGCAACACGAGGACTTCCCAGAGGTCACCCATCCTAGTACTACTCTCGCCAAGCACGCTTAATCATGGAGTTCGATGGGATCCTGCAAGAGTGCCGTGTGATCGCACCAGAACGCCAAATGCGCCTTTATATTTATCACCAAAGGTCTCACTCAGAGGCCAATATTGAGCGCAAGAATGTCCTATTAGAAAATTGACGACTAAAAAGGGGCGCAGACAAAGAATTCCAAGGGGGTCGCAGATCATAGACATACTCTCTTCTATGTTCACTAATAACTGAGCTCTTAAAAGAACTTATGATTGGTACTGTGGTGAATGCTCCACCTAAATTTTACTCCCTTTGAATATTCGCTCCAATTATCCCATCTCTGAGTGCAAATTTATGCTGAGAAACAAGATTTCACTTAATTTGCATGATTCTAGACTTAAAAAGAAGGGTGGGTGCAACACGAGGACTTCCCAGAGGTCACCCATCCTAGTACTACTCTCGCCAAGCACGCTTAATCATGAGTTCGATGGGATCCGGCAAAGAGGCCGTGTGATCGCACCAGAACGCCAAATGCGCCTTTATATTTATCACCAAAGGTCTCACTCAGAGCCAATATTGAGCGCAAGAATGTCCTATTAGAAAATTGACGATTTAAAAAAGGGGCGCAAGACAAAGAATTCCAAGGGGGTCGCAAGATCATAGACATACTCTTCTATGTTCGCCGAATAACTGAGCTCTTAAAAGAACTTATGTATTGGTGCTCGTGGTGAATGCTCCACCTAAATTTTACTCCCTTTGAATATTCGCTCCAATTATCCCATCTCTGAGTGCAAATTTATGCTGAGAAACAAGATTTCACTTAATTTGCATGATTCTAGACTAAAAAGAGGGTGGGGTGCAACACGAGGACTTCCCAGAGGTCACCCATCCTAGTACTACTCTCGCCAAGCACGCTTAATCATGAGTTCGATGGGATCCTGCAAGAGTGCCGGTGTGATCGCACCCGTAACGCCAAATGCGCCTTTATATTTATCACCAAAGGTCTCACTCAGAGGCCAATATTGAGCGCAAAGAATGTCCTATTAGAAAATTGACGACTTAAAAAGGGGCGCAAGACAAAGAATTCCAAGGGGGTCGCGATCATGTACATACTCTCTTCTATGTTCACGAATAACTGAGCTCTTAAAAGAACTTATGTATTGGTGCTCGTGGTGAATGCTCCACCTAAATTTTACTCCCTTTGAATATTCGCTCCAATTATCCCATCTCTGAGTGCAAATTTATGCTGAGAAACAAGATTTCATTTAATTTGCATGATTCTAGACTTTAAAAAGAGGGGTGGGGTGCAACACGAGGACTTCCCAGAGGTCACCCATCCTAGTACTACTCGCCAAGCACGCTTAATCATGAGTTCGATGGGATCCGGCAAGAGTGCCGTGTGATCGCACCAGAACGCCAAATGCGCCTTTATATTTATCACCAAAGGTCTCACCAGAGGCCAATATTGAGCGCAAGAATGTCCTATTAGAAAATTGACGACTAAAAAGGGGCGCAGACAAAGAATTCCAAGGGGGTCGCAGATCATAGACATACTCTCTTCTATGTTCACGAATAACTGAGCTCTTAAAAGAACTTATGTATTGGTGCTCGTGGTGAATGCTCCACCTAAATTTTACTCCCTTTGAATATTCGCTCCAATTATCCCATCTCTGAGTGCAAATTTATGCTGAGAAACAAGATTTCACTTAATTTGCATGATTCTAGACTAAAAAGAGGGTGGGGTGCAACACGAGGACTTCCCAGAGGTCACCCATCCTAGTACTACTCTCGCCAAGCACGCTTAATCATGGAGTTCGATGGGATCCTGCAAAGAGTGCCGTGTGATCGCACCAGAACGCCAAATGCGCCTTTATATTTATCACCAAAGGTCTCACCAGAGGCCAATATTGAGCGCAAAGAATGTCCTATTAGAAAATTGACGATTTAAAAAAGGGGCGCTAAGACAAAGAATTCCAAGGGGGTCGCGATCATAGACATACTCTCTTCTATGTTCGCCGAATAACTGAGCTCTTAAAAGAACTTATGTATTGGTGCTCGTGGTGAATGCTCCACCTAAATTTTACTCCCTTTGAATATTCGCTCCAATTATCCCATCTCTGAGTGCAAATTTGCGCTGAGAAACAAGATTTCACTTAATTTGCATGATTCTAGACTAAAAAGAGGGTGGGTGCAACACGAGGACTTCCCAGAGGTCACCCATCCTAGTACTACTCTCGCCAAGCACGCTTAATCATGAGTTCGATGGGATCCGGCAAGAGGCCGTGTGATCGCACCAGAACGCCAAATGCGCCTTTATATTTATCACCAAAGGTCTCACTCAGAGCCAATATTGAGCGCAAGAATGTCCTATTAGAAAATTGACGACTAAAAAGGGGCGCAGACAAAGAATTCCAAGGGGGTCGCAGATCATAGACATACTCTCTTCTATGTTCACTAATAACTGAGCTCTTAAAAGAACTTCATGATTGGTGCTCGTGGTGAATGCTCCACCTAAATTTTACTCCCTTTGAATATTCGCTCCAATTATCCCATCTCTGAGTGCAAATTTGCGCTGAGAAACAAGATTTCATTTAATTTGCATGATTCTAGACTTAAAAAGAAGGGTGGGTGCAACACGAGGACTTCCCAGAGGTCACCCATCCTAGTACTACTCGCCAAGCACGCTTAATCATGGAGTTCGATGGGATCCTGCAAAGAGTGCCGTGTGATCGCACTGCAACGCCAAATGCGCCTTTATATTTATCACCAAAGGTCTCACTCAGAGCCAATATTGAGCGCAGAATGTCCTATTAGAAAATTGACGACTAAAAAGGGCGCAGACAAAGAATTCCAAGGGGGTCGCAGATCATAGACATACTCTCTTCTATGTTCACCGAATAATCTGAGCTCTTAAAAGAACTTATGATTGGTGCTCGTGGTGAATGCTCCACCTAAATTTTACTCCCTTTGAATATTCGCTCCAATTATCCCATCTCTGAGTGCAAATTTATGCTGAGAAACAAGATTTCATTTAATTTGCATGATTCTAGACTAAAAAGAAGGGTGGGGTGCAACACGAGGACTTCCCAGAGGTCACCCATCCTAGTACTACTCTCGCCAAGCACGCTTAATCATGGAGTTCGATGGGATCCGGCAAGAGTGCCGTGTGATCGCACCAGAACGCCAAATGCGCCTTTATATTTATCACCAAAGGTCTCACTCAGAGCCAATATTGAGCGCAGAATGTCCTATTAGAAAATTGACGATTTAAAAAAGGGGCGCAAGACAAAGAATTCCAAGGGGTCGCAAGATCATAGACATACTCTCTTCTATGTTCGCCGAATAACTGAGCTCTTAAAAGAACTTATGATTGGTGCTCGTGGTGAATGCTCCACCTAAATTTTACTCCCTTTGAATATTCGCTCCAATTATCCCATCTCTGAGTGCAAATTTATGCTGAGAAACAAGATTTCATTTAATTTGCATGATTCTAGACTAAAAAGAAGGGTGGGTGCAACACGAGGACTTCCCAGAGGTCACCCATCCTAGTACTACTCGCCCAAGCACGCTTAATCATGAGTTCGATGGGATCCTGCAAAGAGGCCGTGTGATCGCACCAGAACGCCAAATGCGCCTCTTTATATTTATCACCAAAGGTCTCACTCAGAGGCCAATATTGAGCGCAAAGAATGTCCTATTAGAAAATTGACGACTAAAAAGGGCGCTGACAAAGAATTCCAAGGGGGTCGCAGATCATAGACATACTCTCTTCTATGTTCGCCAATAACTGAGCTCTTAAAAGAACTTATGATTGGTGCTCGTGGTGAATGCTCCACCTAAATTTTACTCCCTTTGAATATTCGCTCCAATTATCCCATCTCTGAGTGCAAATTTATGCTGAGAAACAAGATTTCACTTAATTTGCATGATTCTAGACTAAAAAGAAGGGTGGGGTGCAACACGAGGACTTCCCAGAGGTCACCCATCCTAGTACTACTCTCGCCAAGCACGCTTAATCATGAGTTCGATGGGATCCGGCAAAGTGCCGGTGTGATCGCACCAGAACGCCAAATGCGCCTTTATATTTATCACCAAAGGTCTCACCAGAGCCAATATTGAGCGCAAGAATGTCCTATTAGAAAATTGACGACTAAAAAGGGGCGCAGACAAAGAATTCCAAGGGGGTCGCAGATCATAGACATACTCTCTTCTATGTTCACGAATAACTGAGCTCTTAAAAGAACTTATGATTGGTGCTCGTGGTGAATGCTCCACCTAAATTTTACTCCCTTTGAATATTCGCTCCAATTATCCCATCTCTGAGTGCAAATTTATGCTGAGAAACAAGATTTCACGAATTTGCATGATTCTAGACTTAAAAAGAGGGTGGGGTGCAACACGAGGACTTCCCAGAGGTCACCCATCCTAGTACTACTCTCGCCAAGCACGCTTAATCATGAGTTCGATGGGATCCGGCAAAGAGTGCCGTGTGATCGCACCAGAACGCCAAATGCGCCTTTATATTTATCACCAAAGGTCTCACTCAGAGGCCAATATTGAGCGCAAGAATGTCCTATTAGAAAATTGACGACTTAAAAAGGGGCGCTAAGACAAAGAATTCCAAGGGGGTCGCAGATCATAGACATACTCTCTTCTATGTTCACGAATAACTGAGCTCTTAAAAGAACTTCATGATTGGTGCTCGTGGTGAATGCTCCACCTAAATTTTACTCCCTTTGAATATTCGCTCCAATTATCCCATCTCTGAGTGCAAATTTATGCTGAGAAACAAGATTTCATTTAATTTGCATGATTCTAGACTTTAAAAAGAGGGGTGGGTGCAACACGAGGACTTCCCAGAGGTCACCCATCCTAGTACTACTCTCGCCAAGCACGCTTAATCATGGAGTTCGATGGGATCCTGGCAAGAGTGCCGTGTGATCGCACCAGAACGCCAAATGCGCCTTTATATTTATCACCAAAGGTCTCACCAGAGCCAATATTGAGCGCAAGAATGTCCTATTAGAAAATTGACGATTTAAAAAGGGCGCAAGACAAAGAATTCCAAGGGGGTCGCAAGATCATAGACATACTCTCTTCTATGTTCGCCGAATAACTGAGCTCTTAAAAGAACTTATGATTGGTGCTCGTGGTGAATGCTCCACCTAAATTTTACTCCCTTTGAATATTCGCTCCAATTATCCCATCTCTGAGTGCAAATTTATGCTGAGAAACAAGATTTCACTTAATTTGCATGATTCTAGACTAAAAAAGGGTGGGGTGCAACACGAGGACTTCCCAGAGGTCACCCATCCTAGTACTACTCTCGCCAAGCACGCTTAATCATGAGTTCGATGGGATCCGGCAAAGAGGCCGTGTGATCGCACCAGAACGCCAAATGCGCCTTTATATTTATCACCAAAGGTCTCACCAGAGCCAATATTGAGCGCAGAATGTCCTATTAGAAAATTGACGACTAAAAAGGGGCGCAAGACAAAGAATTCCAAGGGGGTCGTGATCATGACATACTCTCTTCTATGTTCACGAATAACTGAGCTCTTAAAAGAACTTGCGTATTGGTGCTCGTGGTGAATGCTCCACCTAAATTTTACTCCCTTTGAATATTCGCTCCAATTATCCCATCTCTGAGTGCAAATTTATGCTGAGAAACAAGATTTCATTTAATTTGCATGATTCTAGACTAAAAAGAGGGTGGGGTGCAACACGAGGACTTCCCAGAGGTCACCCATCCTAGTACTACTCTCGCCAAGCACGCTTAATCATGAGTTCGATGGGATCCGGCAAGAGTGCCGTGTGATCGCACCAGAACGCCAAATGCGCCTTTATATTTATCACCAAAGGTCTCACCAGAGGGCCAATATTGAGCGCAAGAATGTCCTATTAGAAAATTGACGATTTAAAAAGGGGCGCAGACAAAGAATTCCAAGGGGGTCGCGATCATAGACATACTCTCTTCTATGTTCACCGAATAACGGAGCTCTTAAAAGAACTTCATGATTGGTGCTCGTGGTGAATGCTCCACCTAAATTTTACTCCCTTTGAATATTCGCTCCAATTATCCCATCTCTGAGTGCAAATTATATGCTGAGAAACAAGATTTCATTTAATTTGCATGATTCTAGACTAAAAAGAAGGGTGGGTGCAACACGAGGACTTCCCAGAGGTCACCCATCCTAGTACTACTCGCCAAGCACGCTTAATCATGAGTTCGATGGGATCCGGCAAGAGTGCCGTGTGATCGCACCAGAACGCCAAATGCGCCTTTATATTTATCACCAAAGGTCTCACTCAGAGCCAATATTGAGCGCAAGAATGTCCTATTAGAAAATTGACGATTTAAAAAGGGGCGGCACAAAGAATTCCAAGGGGGTCGCGATCATAGACATACTCTCTTCTATGTTCAATAACTGAGCTCTTAAAAGAACTTATGATTGGTGCTCGTGGTGAATGCTCCACCTAAATTTTACTCCCTTTGAATATTCGCTCCAATTATCCCATCTCTGAGTGCAAATTTATGCTGAGAAACAAGATTTACTTAATTTGCATGATTCTAGACTAAAAAGAGGGTGGGGTGCAACACGAGGACTTCCCAGAGGTCACCCATCCTAGTACTACTCTCGCCAAGCACGCTTAATCATGAGTTCGATGGGATCCTGCAAGAGTGCTGGTGTGATCGCACCAGAACGCCAAATGCGCCTTTATATTTATCACCAAAGGTCTCACTCAGAGCCAATATTGAGCGCAGAATGTCCTATTAGAAAATTGACGACTAAAAAGGGCGCAGACAAAGAATTCCAAGGGGGTCGCGATCATAGACATACTCTCTTCTATGTTCACGAATAACTGAGCTCTTAAAAGAACTTGCGTATTGGTGCTCGTGGTGAATGCTCCACCTAAATTTTACTCCCTTTGAATATTCGCTCCAATTATCCCATCTCTGAGTGCAAATTTATGCTGAGAAACAAGATTTCACTTAATTTGCATGATTCTAGACTTAAAAGAGGGGTGGGGTGCAACACGAGGACTTCCCAGAGGTCACCCATCCTAGTACTACTCTCGCCAAGCACGCTTAATCATGGAGTTCGATGGGATCCTGCAAGAGTGCCGTGTGATCGCACCAGAACGCCAAATGCGCCTTTATATTTATCACCAAAGGTCTCACTGTAGAGCCAATATTGAGCGCAGAATGTCCTATTAGAAAATTGACGACTAAAAAGGGCGCAGACAAAGAATTCCAAGGGGGTCGCGATCATAGACATACTCTCTTCTATGTTCACTAATAATCTGAGCTCTTAAAAGAACTTATGATTGGTGCTCGTGGTGAATGCTCCACCTAAATTTTACTCCCTTTGAATATTCGCTCCAATTATCCCATCTCTGAGTGCAAATTTGCGCTGAGAAACAAGATTTCATTTAATTTGCATGATTCTAGACTAAAAAGAGGGTGGGTGCAACACGAGGACTTCCCAGAGGTCACCCATCCTAGTACTACTCTCGCCAAGCACGCTTAATCATGGAGTTCGATGGGATCCGGCAAGAGTGCCGGTGTGATCGCACCAGAACGCCAAATGCGCCTTTATATTTATCACCAAAGGTCTCACCAGAGGCCAATATTGAGCGCAAGAATGTCCTATTAGAAAATTGACGACTAAAAGGGGCGCAGACAAAGAATTCCAAGGGGGTCGCAGATCATAGACATACTCTTCTATGTTCACGAATAACTGAGCTCTTAAAAGAACTTCATGATTGGTGCTCGTGGTGAATGCTCCACCTAAATTTTACTCCCTTTGAATATTCGCTCCAATTATCCCATCTCTGAGTGCAAATTTATGCTGAGAAACAAGATTTCACTTTAATTTGCATGATTCTAGACTAAAAAGAAGGGTGGGTGCAACACGAGGACTTCCCAGAGGTCACCCATCCTAGTACTACTCGCCAAGCACGCTTAATCATGAGTTCGATGGGATCCTGCAAGAGGCCGTGTGATCGCACCCGTAACGCCAAATGCGCCTTTATATTTATCACCAAAGGTCTCACCAGAGCCAATATTGAGCGCAAGAATGTCCTATTAGAAAATTGACGACTAAAAAGGGGCGCAGACAAAGAATTCCAAGGGGTCGCAGATCATAGACATACTCTTCTATGTTCGCCGAATAACTGAGCTCTTAAAAGAACTTATGATTGGTGCTCGTGGTGAATGCTCCACCTAAATTTTACTCCCTTTGAATATTCGCTCCAATTATCCCATCTCTGAGTGCAAATTTATGCTGAGAAACAAGATTTCACTTAATTTGCATGATTCTAGACTAAAAAGAAGTGGGGTGCAACACGAGGACTTCCCAGAGGTCACCCATCCTAGTACTACTCGCCCAAGCACGCTTAATCATGGAGTTCGATGGGATCCGGCAAGAGAGTGCCGTGTGATCGCACCAGAACGCCAAATGCGCCTCTTTATATTTATCACCAAAGGTCTCACCAGAGGCCAATATTGAGCGCAAGAATGTCCTATTAGAAAATTGACGACTAAAAAGGGCGCCAGACAAAGAATTCCAAGGGGTCGCAAGATCATAGACATACTCTCTTCTATGTTCACGAATAACTGAGCTCTTAAAAGAACTTATGTATTGGTGCTCGTGGTGAATGCTCCACCTAAATTTTACTCCCTTTGAATATTCGCTCCAATTATCCCATCTCTGAGTGCAAATTTATGCTGAGAAACAAGATTTCACGAATTTGCATGATTCTAGACTAAAAAGAAGGGTGGGGTGCAACACGAGGACTTCCCAGAGGTCACCCATCCTAGTACTACTCTCGCCAAGCACGCTTAATCATGGAGTTCGATGGGATCCTGCAAGAGTGCCGTGTGATCGCACCAGAACGCCAAATGCGCCTCTTTATATTTATCACCAAAGGTCTCACTGTAGCCAATATTGAGCGCAAGAATGTCCTATTAGAAAATTGACGACTAAAAAGGGGCGCAGACAAAGAATTCCAAGGGGGTCGCAAGATCATAGACATACTCTCTTCTATGTTCGCTAATAACTGAGCTCTTAAAAGAACTTGCGATTGGTGCTCGTGGTGAATGCTCCACCTAAATTTTACTCCCTTTGAATATTCGCTCCAATTATCCCATCTCTGAGTGCAAATTTATGCTGAGAAACAAGATTTCATTTAATTTGCATGATTCTAGACTAAAAAGAGGGTGGGGTGCAACACGAGGACTTCCCAGAGGTCACCCATCCTAGTACTACTCTCGCCAAGCACGCTTAATCATGAGTTCGATGGGATCCGGCAAGAGTGCCGTGTGATCGCACCCAGAACGCCAAATGCGCCTTTATATTTATCACCAAAGGTCTCACTGTAGGCCAATATTGAGCGCAAGAATGTCCTATTAGAAAATTGACGATTTAAAAAAGGGGCGCAAGACAAAGAATTCCAAGGGGGTCGCAAGATCATAGACATACTCTCTTCTATGTTCACTAATAACTGAGCTCTTAAAAGAACTTATGATTGGTGCTCGTGGTGAATGCTCCACCTAAATTTTACTCCCTTTGAATATTCGCTCCAATTATCCCATCTCTGAGTGCAAATTTATGCTGAGAAACAAGATTTCACTTAATTTGCATGATTCTAGACTTTAAAAAGAAGGGTGGGGTGCAACACGAGGACTTCCCAGAGGTCACCCATCCTAGTACTACTCGCCAAGCACGCTTAATCATGAGTTCGATGGGATCCGGCAAGAGTGCCGTGTGATCGCACCAGAACGCCAAATGCGCCTTTATATTTATCACCAAAGGTCTCACTCAGAGGCCAATATTGAGCGCAAGAATGTCCTATTAGAAAATTGACGACTAAAAAGGGGCGCAAGACAAAGAATTCCAAGGGTCGCAGATCATAGTACATACTCTTCTATGTTCACGAATAACTGAGCTCTTAAAAGAACTTCGATTGGTGCTCGTGTGAATGCTCCACCTAAATTTTACTCCCTTTGAATATTCGCTCCAATTATCCCATCTCTGAGTGCAAATTTATGCTGAGAAACAAGATTTCACTTAATTTGCATGATTCTAGACTAAAAAGAAGGGTGGGGTGCAACACGAGGACTTCCCAGAGGTCACCCATCCTAGTACTACTCGCCAAGCACGCTTAATCATGGAGTTCGATGGGATCCGGCAAAGAGTGCCGTGTGATCGCACCAGAACGCCAAATGCGCCTTTATATTTATCACCAAAGGTCTCACTCAGAGGCCAATATTGAGCGCAGAATGTCCTATTAGAAAATTGACGACTAAAAAAGGGGCGCAAGACAAAGAATTCCAAGGGGGTCGCGATCATAGACATACTCTTCTATGTTCACGAATAACTGAGCTCTTAAAAGAACTTATGATTGGTGCTCGTGGTGAATGCTCCACCTAAATTTTACTCCCTTTGAATATTCGCTCCAATTATCCCATCTCTGAGTGCAAATTTATGCTGAGAAACAAGATTTACGAATTTGCATGATTCTAGACTAAAAAGAGGGTGGGTGCAACACGAGGACTTCCCAGAGGTCACCCATCCTAGTACTACTCGCCAAGCACGCTTAATCATGGAGTTCGATGGGATCCGGCAAGAGTGCCGTGTGATCGCACCAGAACGCCAAATGCGCCTTTATATTTATCACCAAAGGTCTCACCAGAGGCCAATATTGAGCGCAAAGAATGTCCTATTAGAAAATTGACGACTAAAAAGGGGCGCAGACAAAGAATTCCAAGGGGGTCGCGATCATAGACATACTCTCTTCTATGTTCGCCGAATAACTGAGCTCTTAAAAGAACTTATGATTGGTGCTCGTGGTGAATGCTCCACCTAAATTTTACTCCCTTTGAATATTCGCTCCAATTATCCCATCTCTGAGTGCAAATTTGCGCTGAGAAACAAGATTTCACTTAATTTGCATGATTCTAGACTAAAAAGAGGGTGGGGTGCAACACGAGGACTTCCCAGAGGTCACCCATCCTAGTACTACTCGCCAAGCACGCTTAATCATGAGTTCGATGGGATCCTGCAAAGAGTGCCGTGTGATCGCACCAGAACGCCAAATGCGCCTTTATATTTATCACCAAAGGTCTCACTCAGAGCCAATATTGAGCGCAGAATGTCCTATTAGAAAATTGACGACTTAAAAAAGGGGCGCAGACAAAGAATTCCAAGGGGGTCGCAGATCATAGACATACTCTCTTCTATGTTCGCTAATAACTGAGCTCTTAAAAGAACTTGCGATTGGTGCTCGTGGTGAATGCTCCACCTAAATTTTACTCCTTTGAATATTCGCTCCAATTATCCCATCTCTGAGTGCAAATTTATGCTGAGAAACAAGATTTCACTTAATTTGCATGATTCTAGACTAAAAGAAGGGTGGGGTGCAACACGAGGACTTCCCAGAGGTCACCCATCCTAGTACTACTCGCCAAGCACGCTTAATCATGGAGTTCGATGGGATCCTGCAAGAGTGCCGTGTGATCGCACCGTAACGCCAAATGCGCCTTTATATTTATCACCAAAGGTCTCACTCAGAGCCAATATTGAGCGCAAGAATGTCCTATTAGAAAATTGACGACTAAAAAGGGGCGCAGACAAAGAATTCCAAGGGGGTCGCAAGATCATAGACATACTCTCTTCTATGTTCGCGAATAACTGAGCTCTTAAAAGAACTTATGATTGGTGCTCGTGGTGAATGCTCCACCTAAATTTTACTCCCTTTGAATATTCGCTCCAATTATCCCATCTCTGAGTGCAAATTTGCGCTGAGAAACAAGATTTCATTTAATTTGCATGATTCTAGACTAAAAAGAGGGTGGGGTGCAACACGAGGACTTCCCAGAGGTCACCCATCCTAGTACTACTCGCCAAGCACGCTTAATCATGGAGTTCGATGGGATCCGGCAAAGAGTGCCGTGTGATCGCACTGTAACGCCAAATGCGCCTTTATATTTATCACCAAAGGTCTCACTGTAGGCCAATATTGAGCGCAAGAATGTCCTATTAGAAAATTGACGACTAAAAAGGGGCGCGACACAAAGAATTCCAAGGGGGGTCGCGGATCATAGACATACTCTCTTCTATGTTCACCGAATAACGGAGCTCTTAAAAGAACTTATGATTGGTGCTCGTGGTGAATGCTCCACCTAAATTTTACTCCCTTTGAATATTCGCTCCAATTATCCCATCTCTGAGTGCAAATTTATGCTGAGAAACAAGATTTCATTTAATTTGCATGATTCTAGACTAAAAAGAAGGGTGGGGTGCAACACGAGGACTTCCCAGAGGTCACCCATCCTAGTACTACTCTCGCCAAGCACGCTTAATCATGAGTTCGATGGGATCCGGCAAGAGTGCCGTGTGATCGCACCAGAACGCCAAATGCGCCTTTATATTTATCACCAAAGGTCTCACTCAGAGGCCAATATTGAGCGCAAGAATGTCCTATTAGAAAATTGACGACTAAAAAGGGGCGCACAAAGAATTCCAAGGGGTCGCAGATCATAGACATACTCTCTTCTATGTTCGCTAATAACTGAGCTCTTAAAAGAACTTATGATTGGTGCTCGTGGTGAATGCTCCACCTAAATTTTACTCCCTTTGAATATTCGCTCCAATTATCCCATCTCTGAGTGCAAATTTATGCTGAGAAACAAGATTTCACTTAATTTGCATGATTCTAGACTAAAAAGAGGGTGGGGTGCAACACGAGGACTTCCCAGAGGTCACCCATCCTAGTACTACTCTCGCCAAGCACGCTTAATCATGAGTTCGATGGGATCCGGCAAGAGTGCCGTGTGATCGCACCAGAACGCCAAATGCGCCTTTATATTTATCACCAAAGGTCTCACTCAGAGGCCAATATTGAGCGCAAGAATGTCCTATTAGAAAATTGACGACTAAAAAGGGCGCAGACAAAGAATTCCAAGGGTCGCAGATCATAGACATACTCTCTTCTATGTTCACCGAATAACGGAGCTCTTAAAAGAACTTATGATTGGTGCTCGTGGTGAATGCTCCACCTAAATTTTACTCCCTTTGAATATTCGCTCCAATTATCCCATCTCTGAGTGCAAATTTATGCTGAGAAACAAGATTTCACTTAATTTGCATGATTCTAGACTAAAAAGAAGGGTGGGTGCAACACGAGGACTTCCCAGAGGTCACCCATCCTAGTACTACTCTCGCCAAGCACGCTTAATCATGGAGTTCGATGGGATCCGGCAAGAGTGCTGGTGTGATCGCACCAGAACGCCAAATGCGCCTTTATATTTATCACCAAAGGTCTCACTCAGAGCCAATATTGAGCGCAAGAATGTCCAATTAGAAAATTGACGACTAAAAAGGGGGCGCGGCACAAAGAATTCCAAGGGGGGTCGCGTATCATAGACATACTCTCTTCTATGTTCGCCGAATAACGGAGCTCTTAAAAGAACTTCATGATTGGTGCTCGTGGTGAATGCTCCACCTAAATTTTACTCCCTTTGAATATTCGCTCCAATTATCCCATCTCTGAGTGCAAATTTATGCTGAGAAACAAGATTTCACGAATTTGCATGATTCTAGACTAAAAAGAGGTGGGGTGCAACACGAGGACTTCCCAGAGGTCACCCATCCTAGTACTACTCGCCAAGCACGCTTAATCATGAGTTCGATGGGATCCGGCAAGAGTGCCGTGTGATCGCACCAGAACGCCAAATGCGCCTTTATATTTATCACCAAAGGTCTCACCAGAGCCAATATTGAGCGCAGAATGTCCTATTAGAAAATTGACGACTAAAAAAGGGGCGCAAGACAAAGAATTCCAAGGGGGTCGCAAGATCATAGACATACTCTCTTCTATGTTCGCCGAATAACTGAGCTCTTAAAAGAACTTCATGATTGGTGCTCGTGGTGAATGCTCCACCTAAATTTTACTCCCTTTGAATATTCGCTCCAATTATCCCATCTCTGAGTGCAAATTTATGCTGAGAAACAAGATTTCATTTAATTTGCATGATTCTAGACTAAAAAGAGGGTGGGGTGCAACACGAGGACTTCCCAGAGGTCACCCATCCTAGTACTACTCTCGCCAAGCACGCTTAATCATGAGTTCGATGGGATCCTGCAAGAGTGCTGGTGTGATCGCACTGTAACGCCAAATGCGCCTCTTTATATTTATCACCAAAGGTCTCACCAGAGGCCAATATTGAGCGCAAAGAATGTCCTATTAGAAAATTGACGACTAAAAAGGGGCGCAGACAAAGAATTCCAAGGGGTCGCAGATCATAGACATACTCTTCTATGTTCACGAATAATCTGAGCTCTTAAAAGAACTTCATGATTGGTGCTCGTGGTGAATGCTCCACCTAAATTTTACTCCCTTTGAATATTCGCTCCAATTATCCCATCTCTGAGTGCAAATTTGCGCTGAGAAACAAGATTTCACGAATTTGCATGATTCTAGACTTTAAAAAGAGGGTGGGGTGCAACACGAGGACTTCCCAGAGGTCACCCATCCTAGTACTACTCTCGCCAAGCACGCTTAATCATGAGTTCGATGGGATCCGGCAAGAGTGCCGTGTGATCGCACTGAACGCCAAATGCGCCTTTATATTTATCACCAAAGGTCTCACTCAGAGCCAATATTGAGCGCAAGAATGTCCTATTAGAAAATTGACGATTTAAAAAGGGGCAAGACAAAGAATTCCAAGGGGTCGCAGATCATAGACATACTCTCTTCTATGTTCACGAATAACTGAGCTCTTAAAAGAACTTGCGTATTGGTGCTCGTGGTGAATGCTCCACCTAAATTTTACTCCTTTGAATATTCGCTCCAATTATCCCATCTCTGAGTGCAAATTTATGCTGAGAAACAAGATTTCATTTAATTTGCATGATTCTAGACTAAAAAGAGGGTGGGGTGCAACACGAGGACTTCCCAGAGGTCACCCATCCTAGTACTACTCGCCAAGCACGCTTAATCATGGAGTTCGATGGGATCCGGCAAGAGTGCCGTGTGATCGCACCAGAACGCCAAATGCGCCTTTATATTTATCACCAAAGGTCTCACTCAGAGGCCAATATTGAGCGCAAAGAATGTCCTATTAGAAAATTGACGACTAAAAAGGGGCGCTGACAAAGAATTCCAAGGGGGTCGCAGATCATGTATACTCTCTTCTATGTTCGCTAATAATCTGAGCTCTTAAAAGAACTTATGATTGGTGCTCGTGGTGAATGCTCCACCTAAATTTTACTCCCTTTGAATATTCGCTCCAATTATCCCATCTCTGAGTGCAAATTTATGCTGAGAAACAAAGATTTCATTTAATTTGCATGATTCTAGACTAAAAAGAGGGTGGGTGCAACACGAGGACTTCCCAGAGGTCACCCATCCTAGTACTACTCTCGCCAAGCACGCTTAATCAAGGAGTTCGATGGGATCCGGCAAGAGTGCCGTGTGATCGCACCAGAACGCCAAATGCGCCTTTATATTTATCACCAAAGGTCTCACTCAGAGGCCAATATTGAGCGCAAGAATGTCCTATTAGAAAATTGACGACTTAAAAAGGCGCAAGACAAAGAATTCCAAGGGGGTCGCAGATCATAGACATACTCTCTTCTATGTTCGCTAATAACTGAGCTCTTAAAAGAACTTATGATTGGTGCTCGTGGTGAATGCTCCACCTAAATTTTACTCCCTTTGAATATTCGCTCCAATTATCCCATCTCTGAGTGCAAATTTGCGCTGAGAAACAAGATTTATTTAATTTGCATGATTCTAGACTAAAAAGAGGGTGGGTGCAACACGAGGACTTCCCAGAGGTCACCCATCCTAGTACTACTCTCGCCAAGCACGCTTAATCATGAGTTCGATGGGATCCTGCAAGAGTGCCGTGTGATCGCACCAGAACGCCAAATGCGCCTTTATATTTATCACCAAAGGTCTCACCAGAGCCAATATTGAGCGCAAGAATGTCCTATTAGAAAATTGACGACTAAAAAGGGGCGCGACAAAGAATTCCAAGGGTCGCAAGATCATAGACATACTCTCTTCTATGTTCACGAATAACTGAGCTCTTAAAAGAACTTATGATTGGTGCTCGTGGTGAATGCTCCACCTAAATTTTACTCCCTTTGAATATTCGCTCCAATTATCCCATCTCTGAGTGCAAATTTATGCTGAGAAACAAGATTTCACTTAATTTGCATGATTCTAGACGGAAAAAGAAGGGTGGGGTGCAACAAGAGGACTTCCCATGAGGTCACCCATCCTAGTATTACTCACGGCCAAGCACGCTTAATCATGGAGTTCGATGGGATCCGGCAAGAGTGCCGTGTGATCGCACCAGAACGCCAAATGCGCCCTTTATATATAACACCATAGGTCTCACTCGTAGGCCAATATTGAGCGCAGTAATGTCCTAATAGAAAATTGACGACAAAAAAAGGGGCGCGGCACAAACAATTCCAAGCGGGGCCGCGGATCAAAGACATACTCTCTTCTATGTTCGCCGAATAACGGAGCTCTTAAAAGAACTTGCGTATTGGTGCTCGTGGTGAATGCTCCACCTAAATTTTACTCCCTTTGAATATTCGCTCCAATTATCCCATCTCTGAGTGCAAATTTGCGCTGAGAAACAAGATTTCATTTAATTTGCATGATTCTAGACTAAAAAGAAGGTGGGGTGCAACACGAGGACTTCCCAGAGGTCACCCATCCTAGTACTACTCGCCAAGCACGCTTAATCATGGAGTTCGATGGGATCCGGCAAGAGTGCCGTGTGATCGCACCCGTAACGCCAAATGCGCCTTTATATTTATCACCAAAGGTCTCACCAGAGCCAATATTGAGCGCAGAATGTCCTATTAGAAAATTGACGACTAAAAAAGGGGCGCAGACAAAGAATTCCAAGGGGTCGCTGATCATAGACATACTCTCTTCTATGTTCACGAATAACTGAGCTCTTAAAAGAACTTATGATTGGTGCTCGTGGTGAATGCTCCACCTAAATTTTACTCCCTTTGAATATTCGCTCCAATTATCCCATCTCTGAGTGCAAATTTGCGCTGAGAAACAAGATTTCACTTAATTTGCATGATTCTAGACTTTAAAAAGAAGGGTGGGGTGCAACACGAGGACTTCCCAGAGGTCACCCATCCTAGTACTACTCTCGCCAAGCACGCTTAATCATGGAGTTCGATGGGATCCTGCAAAGAGTGCTGGTGTGATCGCACCAGAACGCCAAATGCGCCTTTATATTTATCACCAAAGGTCTCACTCAGAGGCCAATATTGAGCGCAGAATGTCCTATTAGAAAATTGACGACTAAAAAGGGGCGCAAGACAAAGAATTCCAAGGGGGTCGCAGATCATAGACATACTCTCTTCTATGTTCGCGAATAACTGAGCTCTTAAAAGAACTTATGATTGGTGCTGTGGTGAATGCTCCACCTAAATTTTACTCCCTTTGAATATTCGCTCCAATTATCCCATCTCTGAGTGCAAATTTATGCTGAGAAACAAGATTTCATTTAATTTGCATGATTCTAGACTAAAAAGAAGGGTGGGGTGCAACACGAGGACTTCCCAGAGGTCACCCATCCTAGTACTACTCGCCAAGCACGCTTAATCATGAGTTCGATGGGATCCGGCAAAGAGGCCGGTGTGATCGCACCAGAACGCCAAATGCGCCTTTATATTTATCACCAAAGGTCTCACCAGAGGCCAATATTGAGCGCAAGAATGTCCTATTAGAAAATTGACGACTAAAAAGGGCGCAGACAAAGAATTCCAAGGGGGTCGCAGATCATAGACATACTCTCTTCTATGTTCACTTAATAACTGAGCTCTTAAAAGAACTTGCGTATTGGTACTGTGTGAATGCTCCACCTAAATTTTACTCCCTTTGAATATTCGCTCCAATTATCCCATCTCTGAGTGCAAATTTATGCTGAGAAACAAGATTTCATTTAATTTGCATGATTCTAGACTAAAAAGAAGGGGTGGGTGCAACACGAGGACTTCCCAGAGGTCACCCATCCTAGTACTACTCGCCAAGCACGCTTAATCATGGAGTTCGATGGGATCCGGCAAGAGGCCGTGTGATCGCACCAGAACGCCAAATGCGCCTCTTTATATTTATCACCAAAGGTCTCACCAGAGCCAATATTGAGCAAAGAATGTCCTATTAGAAAATTGACGACTAAAAAGGGCGCAGACAAAGAATTCCAAGGGGTCGCAGATCATAGACATACTCTCTTCTATGTTCACGAATAATCTGAGCTCTTAAAAGAACTTATGATTGGTACTCGTGGTGAATGCTCCACCTAAATTTTACTCCCTTTGAATATTCGCTCCAATTATCCCATCTCTGAGTGCAAATTTGCGCTGAGAAACAAGATTTCATTTAATTTGCATGATTCTAGACTAAAAAGAAGGGTGGGTGCAACACGAGGACTTCCCAGAGGTCACCCATCCTAGTACTACTCTCTCGCCAAGCACGCTTAATCATGGAGTTCGATGGGATCCGGCAAGAGTTGTGTGATCGCACCCAGAACGCCAAATGCGCCTTTATATTTATCACCAAAGGTCTCACTCAGAGGCCAATATTGAGCGCAGAATGTCCTATTAGAAAATTGACGACTAAAAAGGGGCGCAGACAAAGAATTCCAAGGGGGTCGCAGATCATAGACATACTCTCTTCTATGTTCACTAATAACTGAGCTCTTAAAAGAACTTATGATTGGTGCTCGTGGTGAATGCTCCACCTAAATTTTACTCCCTTTGAATATTCGCTCCAATTATCCCATCTCTGAGTGCAAATTTATGCTGAGAAACAAGATTTCATTTAATTTGCATGATTCTAGACTTAAAAAGAGGGTGGGTGCAACACGAGGACTTCCCAGAGGTCACCCATCCTAGTACTACTCTCGCCAAGCACGCTTAATCATGAGTTCGATGGGATCCTGCAAGTGCCGTGTGATCGCACCAGAACGCCAAATGCGCCTTTATATTTATCACCAAAGGTCTCACTCAGAGCCAATATTGAGCGCAAGAATGTCCTATTAGAAAATTGACGACTAAAAAAAGGGGCGCAAGACAAAGAATTCCAAGGGGGTCGCAGATCATAGACATACTCTCTTCTATGTTCACTAATAACTGAGCTCTTAAAAGAACTTATGATTGGTGCTCGTGTGAATGCTCCACCTAAATTTTACTCCCTTTGAATATTCGCTCCAATTATCCCATCTCTGAGTGCAAATTTATGCTGAGAAACAAGATTTACTTAATTTGCATGATTCTAGACGGAAAAAGAAGGGTGGTGCAACACGAGGACTTCCCAGAGGTCACCCATCCTAGTACTACTCTCGCCAAGCACGCTTAATCATGGAGTTCGATGGGATCCGGCAAAGAGTGCCGGTGTGATCGCACCAGAACGCCAAATGCGCCTTTATATTTATCACCAAAGGTCTCACCAGAGCCAATATTGAGCGCAAGAATGTCCTATTAGAAAATTGACGACTAAAAAGGGGCGCAGACAAAGAATTCCAAGGGGTCGCGATCATAGACATACTCTCTTCTATGTTCGAATAACTGAGCTCTTAAAAGAACTTATGATTGGTGCTCGTGGTGAATGCTCCACCTAAATTTTACTCCCTTTGAATATTCGCTCCAATTATCCCATCTCTGAGTGCAAATTTATGCTGAGAAACAAGATTTCACTTAATTTGCATGATTCTAGACTAAAAAGAGGGTGGGTGCAACACGAGGACTTCCCAGAGGTCACCCATCCTAGTACTACTCTCGCCAAGCACGCTTAATCATGAGTTCGATGGGATCCGGCAAGAGGCTGTGTGATCGCACCAGAACGCCAAATGCGCCTTTATATTTATCACCAAAGGTCTCACTCAGAGCCAATATTGAGCGCAAGAATGTCCTATTAGAAAATTGACGACTAAAAAAGGGGCGCAGACAAAGAATTCCAAGGGGGTCGCAGATCATAGACATACTCTTCTATGTTCGCGAATAACTGAGCTCTTAAAAGAACTTATGATTGGTACTCGTGGTGAATGCTCCACCTAAATTTTACTCCCTTTGAATATTCGCTCCAATTATCCCATCTCTGAGTGCAAATTTATGCTGAGAAACAAGATTTCACTTAATTTGCATGATTCTAGACTTAAAAAGAGGGGTGGGTGCAACACGAGGACTTCCCAGAGGTCACCCATCCTAGTACTACTCTCGCCAAGCACGCTTAATCATGAGTTCGATGGGATCCGGCAAGAGGCCGTGTGATCGCACCAGAACGCCAAATGCGCCTTTATATTTATCACCAAAGGTCTCACCAGAGGCCAATATTGAGCAAAGAATGTCCTATTAGAAAATTGACGACTTAAAAAGGGGCGCAGACAAAGAATTCCAAGGGGGTCGCAGATCATAGACATACTCTTCTATGTTCACGAATAACTGAGCTCTTAAAAGAACTTATGATTGGTGCTCGTGGTGAATGCTCCACCTAAATTTTACTCCCTTTGAATATTCGCTCCAATTATCCCATCTCTGAGTGCAAATTATATGCTGAGAAACAAGATTTCACTTAATTTGCATGATTCTAGACTAAAAAGAAGGGTGGGTGCAACACGAGGACTTCCCAGAGGTCACCCATCCTAGTACTACTCGCCAAGCACGCTTAATCATGAGTTCGATGGGATCCGGCAAGAGTGCCGGGTGTGATCGCACCAGAACGCCAAATGCGCCTTTATATTTATCACCAAAGGTCTCACCAGAGGCCAATATTGAGCGCAGAATGTCCTATTAGAAAATTGACGATTTAAAAAGGGGCGCAAGACAAAGAATTCCAAGGGGTCGCAGATCATAGACATACTCTCTTCTATGTTCACGAATAACTGAGCTCTTAAAAGAACTTATGATTGGTACTCGTGGTGAATGCTCCACCTAAATTTTACTCCCTTTGAATATTCGCTCCAATTATCCCATCTCTGAGTGCAAATTTATGCTGAGAAACAAGATTTCACTTAATTTGCATGATTCTAGACTAAAAAGAAGGGTGGGGTGCAACACGAGGACTTCCCAGAGGTCACCCATCCTAGTACTACTCGCCAAGCACGCTTAATCATGGAGTTCGATGGGATCCGGCAAGAGTGCCGTGTGATCGCACCAGAACGCCAAATGCGC
Source organism: Senna siamea (assembly GCA_031216115.1). Taxonomy (NCBI): domain Eukaryota; kingdom Viridiplantae; phylum Streptophyta; class Magnoliopsida; order Fabales; family Fabaceae; genus Senna; species Senna siamea. The sequence continues at coordinate 9,164 of JAVHNK010000133.1, read as the reverse complement.
CTTTATATTTATCACCAAAGGTCTCACCAGAGGCCAATATTGAGCGCAGAATGTCCTATTAGAAAATTGACGATTTAAAAAGGGGCGCAAGACAAAGAATTCCAAGGGGTCGCGATCATAGACATACTCTCTTCTATGTTCACGAATAATCTGAGCTCTTAAAAGAACTTCATGATTGGTGCTGGTGAATGCTCCACCTAAATTTTACTCCCTTTGAATATTCGCTCCAATTATCCCATCTCTGAGTGCAAATTTATGCTGAGAAACAAGATTTACGAATTTGCATGATTCTAGACTAAAAAGAGGGGTGGGTGCAACACGAGGACTTCCCAGAGGTCACCCATCCTAGTACTACTCTCGCCAAGCACGCTTAATCATGAGTTCGATGGGATCCTGCAAGAGTGCCGTGTGATCGCACCAGAACGCCAAATGCGCCTTTATATTTATCACCAAAGGTCTCACCAGAGCCAATATTGAGCGCAAGAATGTCCTATTAGAAAATTGACGATTTAAAAAGGGGCGCAAGACAAAGAATTCCAAGGGGTCGCAGATCATAGACATACTCTCTTCTATGTTCACTAATAATCTGAGCTCTTAAAAGAACTTATGATTGGTGCTCGTGGTGAATGCTCCACCTAAATTTTACTCCCTTTGAATATTCGCTCCAATTATCCCATCTCTGAGTGCAAATTTATGCTGAGAAACAAGATTTCACGAATTTGCATGATTCTAGACTGAAAAAGAGGGTGGGTGCAACACGAGGACTTCCCAGAGGTCACCCATCCTAGTACTACTCTCGCCAAGCACGCTTAATCATGAGTTCGATGGGATCCGGCAAGAGTGCCGTGTGATCGCACCAGAACGCCAAATGCGCCTTTATATTTATCACCAAAGGTCTCACTGAGGCCAATATTGAGCGCAGAATGTCCTATTAGAAAATTGACGATTTAAAAAGGGGCGCAGACAAAGAATTCCAAGGGGGTCGCAGATCATAGACATACTCTCTTCTATGTTCGCTAATAACTGAGCTCTTAAAAGAACTTATGATTGGTGCTCGTGGTGAATGCTCCACCTAAATTTTACTCCCTTTGAATATTCGCTCCAATTATCCCATCTCTGAGTGCAAATTTATGCTGAGAAACAAGATTTCACTTAATTTGCATGATTCTAGACTAAAAAGAGGGTGGGTGCAACACGAGGACTTCCCAGAGGTCACCCATCCTAGTACTACTCGCCAAGCACGCTTAATCAAGGAGTTCGATGGGATCCTGCAAAGAGTGCCGTGTGATCGCACCAGAACGCCAAATGCGCCTTTATATTTATCACCAAAGGTCTCACTAGAGAGCCAATATTGAGCGCAGAATGTCCTATTAGAAAATTGACGACTAAAAAGGGGCGCAAGACAAAGAATTCCAAGGGGTCGCAAGATCATAGACATACTCTCTTCTATGTTCACGAATAACTGAGCTCTTAAAAGAACTTTATGATTGGTGCTCGTGGTGAATGCTCCACCTAAATTTTACTCCCTTTGAATATTCGCTCCAATTATCCCATCTCTGAGTGCAAATTTGCGCTGAGAAACAAGATTTCATTTAATTTGCATGATTCTAGACTTTAAAAAGAAGGGTGGGGTGCAACACGAGGACTTCCCAGAGGTCACCCATCCTAGTACTACTCGCCAAGCACGCTTAATCATGAGTTCGATGGGATCCGGCAAGAGAGGCTGGTGTGATCGCACCAGAACGCCAAATGCGCCTTTATATTTATCACCAAAGGTCTCACCAGAGGCCAATATTGAGCGCAAGAATGTCCTATTAGAAAATTGACGACTTAAAAAGGGGCGCAAGACAAAGAATTCCAAGGGGGTCACAGATCATAGACATACTCTCTTCTATGTTCGCCGAATAACTGAGCTCTTAAAAGAACTTGCGATTGGTGCTCGTGGTGAATGCTCCACCTAAATTTTACTCCCTTTGAATATTCGCTCCAATTATCCCATCTCTGAGTGCAAATTTATGCTGAGAAACAAGATTTCATTTAATTTGCATGATTCTAGACTAAAAGAAGGGTGGGTGCAACACGAGGACTTCCCAGAGGTCACCCATCCTAGTACTACTCTCGCCAAGCACGCTTAATCATGGAGTTCGATGGGATCCTGCAAAGAGGCCGTGTGATCGCACCAGAACGCCAAATGCGCCTTTATATTTATCACCAAAGGTCTCACTCAGGGCCAATATTGAGCGCAAGAATGTCCTATTAGAAAATTGACGATTTAAAAAGGGGCGCAGACAAAGAATTCCAAGGGGTCGCAGATCATAGACATACTCTCTTCTATGTTCGCTAATAACTGAGCTCTTAAAAGAACTTATGATTGGTACTCGTGGTGAATGCTCCACCTAAATTTTACTCCCTTTGAATATTCGCTCCAATTATCCCATCTCTGAGTGCAAATTTGCGCTGAGAAACAAGATTTCATTTAATTTGCATGATTCTAGACTAAAAAGAGGGTGGGGTGCAACACGAGGACTTCCCAGAGGTCACCCATCCTAGTACTACTCTCGCCAAGCACGCTTAATCATGAGTTCGATGGGATCCTGCAAGAGTGCCGGTGTGATCGCACCAGAACGCCAAATGCGCCTTTATATTTATCACCAAAGGTCTCACTCAGAGCCAATATTGAGCGCAGAATGTCCTATTAGAAAATTGACGACTAAAAAGGGGCGCAGACAAAGAATTCCAAGGGGTCGCAGATCATAGACATACTCTCTTCTATGTTCACGAATAATCTGAGCTCTTAAAAGAACTTATGTATTGGTGCTCGTGGTGAATGCTCCACCTAAATTTTACTCCCTTTGAATATTCGCTCCAATTATCCCATCTCTGAGTGCAAATTTATGCTGAGAAACAAGATTTCACTTAATTTGCATGATTCTAGACTAAAAAGAAGGGTGGGTGCAACACGAGGACTTCCCAGAGGTCACCCATCCTAGTACTACTCTCGCCAAGCACGCTTAATCATGAGTTCGATGGGATCCGGCAAAGAGGCCGTGTGATCGCACCAGAACGCCAAATGCGCCTTTATATTTATCACCAAAGGTCTCACTCAGAGGCCAATATTGAGCGCAGAATGTCCTATTAGAAAATTGACGACTTAAAAAGGGGCGCAGACAAAGAATTCCAAGGGGTCGCAAGATCATAGACATACTCTCTTCTATGTTCGCTAATAACTGAGCTCTTAAAAGAACTTCATGATTGGTACTCGTGGTGAATGCTCCACCTAAATTTTACTCCTTTGAATATTCGCTCCAATTATCCCATCTCTGAGTGCAAATTTATGCTGAGAAACAAGATTTCACTTAATTTGCATGATTCTAGACTAAAAAGAAGGGTGGGTGCAACACGAGGACTTCCCAGAGGTCACCCATCCTAGTACTACTCTCGCCAAGCACGCTTAATCATGAGTTCGATGGGATCCGGCAAGAGTGCCGTGTGATCGCACCCAGAACGCCAAATGCGCCTTTATATTTATCACCAAAGGTCTCACTCAGAGCCAATATTGAGCGCAGAATGTCCTATTAGAAAATTGACGACTAAAAAAGGGCGCAGACAAAGAATTCCAAGGGGGTCGCAGATCATAGACATACTCTCTTCTATGTTCACGAATAACTGAGCTCTTAAAAGAACTTATGATTGGTGCTCGTGGTGAATGCTCCACCTAAATTTTACTCCCTTGAATATTCGCTCCAATTATCCCATCTCTGAGTGCAAATTTATGCTGAGAAACAAGATTTCACGAATTTGCATGATTCTAGACTAAAAAGAAGGGTGGGGTGCAACACGAGGACTTCCCAGAGGTCACCCATCCTAGTACTACTCTCGCCAAGCACGCTTAATCAAGGAGTTCGATGGGATCCGGCAAGAGTGCCGTGTGATCGCACCAGAACGCCAAATGCGCCTTTATATTTATCACCAAAGGTCTCACCAGAGGCCAATATTGAGCGCAAGAATGTCCTATTAGAAAATTGACGACTAAAAAGGGGCGCAGACAAAGAATTCCAAGGGGGTCGCAGATCATAGACATACTCTTCTATGTTCGCCGAATAACTGAGCTCTTAAAAGAACTTATGATTGGTGCTCGTGGTGAATGCTCCACCTAAATTTTACTCCCTTTGAATATTCGCTCCAATTATCCCATCTCTGAGTGCAAATTTATGCTGAGAAACAAGATTTCACTTAATTTGCATGATTCTAGACTAAAAAGAGGTGGGTGCAACACGAGGACTTCCCAGAGGTCACCCATCCTAGTACTACTCTCGCCAAGCACGCTTAATCATGGAGTTCGATGGGATCCGGCAAGAGTGCCGTGTGATCGCACCAGAACGCCAAATGCGCCTTTATATTTATCACCAAAGGTCTCACCAGAGGCCAAGATTGAGCGCAGTAATGTCCTATTAGAAAGTTGACGACTAAAAAAGGGGCGCGAGACAAAGAATTCCAAGGGGGGTCGCGCATTATAGACATGCTCTCTTCTATGTTCGCCGAATAACGGAGCTCTTAAAAGAACTTATGATTGGTACTCGTGGTGAATGCTCCACCTAAATTTTACTCCCTTTGAATATTCGCTCCAATTATCCCATCTCTGAGTGCAAATTTATGCTGAGAAACAAGATTTCACTTAATTTGCATGATTCTAGACTAAAAAGAGGTGGGGTGCAACACGAGGACTTCCCAGAGGTCACCCATCCTAGTACTACTCTCGCCAAGCACGCTTAATCATGAGTTCGATGGGATCCGGCAAGAGTGCCGTGTGATCGCACCAGAACGCCAAATGCGCCTTTATATTTATCACCAAAGGTCTCACTCAGAGGCCAATATTGAGCGCAAGAATGTCCTATTAGAAAATTGACGACTAAAAAGGGGCGCAGACAAAGAATTCCAAGGGGTCGCAGATCATAGACATACTCTCTTCTATGTTCACTTAATAACTGAGTTCTTAAAAGAACTTATGATTGGTGCTCGTGGTGAATGCTCCACCTAAATTTTACTCCCTTTGAATATTCGCTCCAATTATCCCATCTCTGAGTGCAAATTTGCGCTGAGAAACAAGATTTCATTTAATTTGCATGATTCTAGACTAAAAAGAGGTGGGTGCAACACGAGGACTTCCCAGAGGTCACCCATCCTAGTACTACTCTCGCCAAGCACGCTTAATCATGAGTTCGATGGGATCCTGCAAAGAGTGCCGTGTGATCGCACCAGAACGCCAAATGCGCCTTTATATTTATCACCAAAGGTCTCACTCAGAGGCCAATATTGAGCGCAAGAATGTCCTATTAGAAAATTGACGAAAAAAGGGGCGCGAGACAAAGAATTCCAAGGGGGGTTGCGCACCATAGACATACTCTCTTCTATGTTCGCCGAATAACGGAGCTCTTAAAAGAACTTATGATTGGTACTCGTGGTGAATGCTCCACCTAAATTTTACTCCCTTTGAATATTCGCTCCAATTATCCCATCTCTGAGTGCAAATTTATGCTGAGAAACAAGATTTCACGAATTTGCATGATTCTAGACTAAAAAGAGGGTGGGTGCAACACGAGGACTTCCCAGGAGGTCACCCATCCTAGTACTACTCTCGCCAAGCACGCTTAATCATGAGTTCGATGGGATCCGGCAAAGAGTGCTGGTGTGATCGCACCAGAACGCCAAATGCGCCTTTATATTTATCACCAAAGGTCTCACTCAGAGCCAATATTGAGCGCAAGAATGTCCTATTAGAAAATTGACGACTAAAAAGGGGCGCAAGACAAAGAATTCCAAGGGGGTCGCAGATCATAGACATACTCTCTTCTATGTTCGCCGAATAACTGAGCTCTTAAAAGAACTTATGATTGGTGCTCGTGGTGAATGCTCCACCTAAATTTTACTCCCTTTGAATATTCGCTCCAATTATCCCATCTCTGAGTGCAAATTTATGCTGAGAAACAAGATTTCACTTAATTTGCATGATTCTAGACTAAAAAGAGGGTGGGTGCAACACGAGGACTTCCCAGAGGTCACCCATCCTAGTACTACTCTCGCCAAGCACGCTTAATCATGAGTTCGATGGGATCCGTGGCAAGAGAGGCCGGGTGTGATCGCACCAGAACGCCAAATGCGCCTTTATATTTATCACCAAAGGTCTCACCAGAGCCAATATTGAGCGCAAAGAATGTCCTATTAGAAAATTGACGATTTAAAAAAGGGGCGCAAGACAAAGAATTCCAAGGGGTCGCAAGATCATAGACATACTCTTCTATGTTCACGAATAACTGAGCTCTTAAAAGAACTTATGTATTGGTGCTCGTGGTGAATGCTCCACCTAAATTTTACTCCCTTTGAATATTCGCTCCAATTATCCCATCTCTGAGTGCAAATTTATGCTGAGAAACAAGATTTCACTTAATTTGCATGATTCTAGACTAAAAAGAGTGGGGTGCAACACGAGGACTTCCCAGGAGGTCACCCATCCTAGTACTACTCTCGCCAAGCACGCTAATCATGGAGTTCGATGGGATCCGGCAAAGAGTGCCGTGTGATCGCACCAGAACGCCAAATGCGCCTTTATATTTATCACCAAAGGTCTCACCAGAGCCAATATTGAGCGCAAAGAATGTCCTATTAGAAAATTGACGACTAAAAAGGGGCGCAGACAAAGAATTCCAAGGGGTCGCGATCATAGACATACTCTTCTATGTTCGCTAATAACTGAGCTCTTAAAAGAACTTCATGATTGGTGCTCGTGGTGAATGCTCCACCTAAATTTTACTCCCTTTGAATATTCGCTCCAATTATCCCATCTCTGAGTGCAAATTTATGCTGAGAAACAAGATTTCACTTAATTTGCATGATTCTAGACTAAAAAGAGGGTGGGGTGCAACACGAGGACTTCCCAGAGGTCACCCATCCTAGTACTACTCTCGCCAAGCACGCTTAATCATGGAGTTCGATGGGATCCGGCAAGAGTGCCGTGTGATCGCACCAGAACGCCAAATGCGCCTTTATATTTATCACCAAAGGTCTCACCAGAGGCCAATATTGAGCGCAAAGAATGTCCTATTAGAAAATTGACGACTTAAAAAGGGGCGCAAGACAAAGAATTCCAAGGGGGTCGCAGATCATAGACATACTCTCTTCTATGTTCTTAATAACTGAGTTCTTAAAAGAACTTATGATTGGTACTCGTGGTGAATGCTCCACCTAAATTTTACTCCCTTTGAATATTCGCTCCAATTATCCCATCTCTGAGTGCAAATTTATGCTGAGAAACAAGATTTCATTTAATTTGCATGATTCTAGACTAAAAAGAGGGTGGGTGCAACACGAGGACTTCCCAGAGGTCACCCATCCTAGTACTACTCTCGCCAAGCACGCTTAATCATGAGTTCGATGGGATCCGGCAAGAGTGGTGTGATCGCACCAGAACGCCAAATGCGCCTTTATATTTATCACCAAAGGTCTCACCAGAGGCCAATATTGAGCGCAAAGAATGTCCTATTAGAAAATTGACGACTAAAAAGGGGCGCAGACAAAGAATTCCAAGGGGGTCGCGATCATAGACATACTCTCTTCTATGTTCACGAATAACTGAGCTCTTAAAAGAACTTATGATTGGTGCTCGTGGTGAATGCTCCACCTAAATTTTACTCCCTTTGAATATTCGCTCCAATTATCCCATCTCTGAGTGCAAATTTATGCTGAGAAACAAGATTTCATTTAATTTGCATGATTCTAGACTTAAAAAGAGGGTGGGGTGCAACACGAGGACTTCCCAGAGGTCACCCATCCTAGTACTACTCTCGCCAAGCACGCTTAATCATGAGTTCGATGGGATCCGGCAAGAGGCCGTGTGATCGCACCCAGAACGCCAAATGCGCCTTTATATTTATCACCAAAGGTCTCACCAGAAAGCCAATATTGAGCGCAGAATGTCCTATTAGAAAATTGACGACTAAAAAAGGGGCGCAGACAAAGAATTCCAAGGGGTCGCGATCATAGACATACTCTCTTCTATGTTCGCAATAACTGAGCTCTTAAAAGAACTTATGATTGGTGCTCGTGGTGAATGCTCCACCTAAATTTTACTCCCTTTGAATATTCGCTCCAATTATCCCATCTCTGAGTGCAAATTTATGCTGAGAAACAAGATTTCACTTAATTTGCATGATTCTAGACTAAAAAAGAGGGTGGGTGCAACACGAGGACTTCCCAGAGGTCACCCATCCTAGTACTACTCTCGCCAAGCACGCTTAATCGCGGAGTTCGATGGGATCCGGCAAAGAGTGCTGGTGTGATCGCACCAGAACGCCAAATGCGCCTTTATATTTATCACCAAAGGTCTCACCAGAGGGCCAATATTGAGCGCAGAATGTCCTATTAGAAAATTGACGACTAAAAAGGGGCGCACAAAGAATTCCAAGGGGGTCGCAGATCATAGACATACTCTCTTCTATGTTCAATAATAATCTGAGCTCTTAAAAGAACTTATGATTGGTACTCGTGGTGAATGCTCCACCTAAATTTTACTCCCTTGAATATTCGCTCCAATTATCCCATCTCTGAGTGCAAATTTATGCTGAGAAACAAGATTTCATTTAATTTGCATGATTCTAGACTTTAAAAAGAGGGTGGGGTGCAACACGAGGACTTCCCAGAGGTCACCCATCCTAGTACTACTCTCGCCAAGCACGCTTAATCATGGAGTTCGATGGGATCCTGCAAGAGGCCGTGTGTGATCGCACCAGAACGCCAAATGCGCCTTTATATTTATCACCAAAGGTCTCACCAGAGCCAATATTGAGCGCAAGAATGTCCTATTAGAAAATTGACGATTTAAAAAGGGGCGCGACAAAGAATTCCAAGGGGGTCGCAGATCATAGACATACTCTCTTCTATGTTCACGAATAACTGAGTTTTAAAAGAACTTATGATTGGTCGTCGTGGTGAATGCTCCACCTAAATTTTACTCCCTTTGAATATTCGCTCCAATTATCCCATCTCTGAGTGCAAATTTATGCTGAGAAACAAAGATTTCATTTAATTTGCATGATTCTAGACTTAAAAAGAGGGGTGGGTGCAACACGAGGACTTCCCAGAGGTCACCCATCCTAGTACTACTCGCCAAG
>JAVHNK010000132.1:0-10478 GCA_031216115.1 Senna siamea | reverse complement strand
TATATTTATCACCAAAGGTCTCACTCGTAGGCCAATATTGAGCGCAGTAATGTCTTATTAGAAAATTGACGACAAAAAAAGGGGCGCGGCACAAAGAATTCCAAGAGGGGTCGCGCATCATAGACATACTCTCTTCTATGTTCGCCGAATAACGAAGCTCTTAAAAGAACTTGCGTATTGGTACTCGTGTGAATGCTCCACCTAAATTTTACTCCCTTTGAATATTCGTTCCAATTATCCCATCTCGGAGTGCAAATTTGCGTTGAGAAACAGTACTCTACGAATTTGCATGATTCTAGACGAAAAAAGGGGGGTGGGGTGCAACACGAGGACTTCTCAGGAGGTCACCCATCCAAGTACTACTCTCGCCCAAGCACGCTTAACTGCAGAGTTCTGATGGGATCCGGTGCGATAGTCTTTGGTGTGATCGCACGTAACGTCAAATCGCCCTTTATATTTATCACCAAGGTCTCACTCGTAGGCCAATATTGGCCTTGATAATGTCCTATTAGAAAATTGACGACGAAAAATGGGGCGCGTTACAAAGAATTCCAAGGGGGGTCGCGCATCATAGACATACTCTCTTCTATGTTCGCAGAATAACGGAGCTCTTAAAGAACTTGCGTATTGGTGCTCGTGTGAATGCTCGGCTAAATTTTACTCCCTTTGAATATTCGTTCAATTTATCCCATCTCGAAGTGCAAATTTGCGTTGAGAAAGCGATTACTCTACGAATTTGCATGATTCTAGACGGAAAAAGAGGGGTGGGGTGCATCACGAGGACTTCCCAGGAGGTCACCCATCCTAGTACTACTCTCGTCCAAGCACGCTTGACTGCGGAGTTCTGATGGGATCCGCTGCACTAGAGCTGGTGTGATCGAACCCATAACGTCAAATGCGCCCTTTATATTTATCACCAAAGGTCTCACTCGTAGGCCAATATTGGCCTTGATAATGTCTATTAGAAAATTGATGACGAAAAAAAGAGTAGCGGCCTGAAAAAGAATTCCAAGGGGTCGCGCATCATAGACATACTCTCTTCGATGTTCGCCGAATAACGCAGCTCTTAAAAGAACTTGCGTATTGGTACTCGTGTGAATGCTCCAGCTAAATTTTGGAAACAGATCCCCGGCTGTCCCATTTTTGTGCTGTCTGTGCTGTCCAAGAGATCTTGGCCGTTCCATTGATCTAGAGTCTAGGATTACGCCCGTCTCCTTTTTTCTTTTATCTTATATGAAATGCCTTTGTTTTAAAAGCACGAATCGTTGTCTTCATCGGCGTGACAAATTCAAATGCCACCGCAACACAACAACAACGCAATCCTCTCTCTCTCTTTCCCTTTGTTCCTCAACATTCACAATGGTTGCTCTCGTTTTCCAAAAAAAATGTTCTCGCCTTAGTTTCTCGCATTGGCACAAGTTGCAGCGTTATCGGAAAGGTTGCAGCCAAGTCGTGGGGTTCGTCTCTTTCTCTTTCTCTCTCTGTTTCTCCTAAAATTAATTTCTATAGCTTGAGTTTAGACTATGTTTGGTTCTTATTAATTACTTACTCTAGTTTTGTTCTGAAAATTTGGGGTTGGAATTATATATATATATATGTGTAGATGTAGATGTATACCATACAGATACAAGGTTGGGGAGTATGTCAACACTAGTGGATGAAGGAAGCTTTAGACAAATTAGTGAATTGTTTGGGAACCTGAAGCTTGGATATGAGAAATTAAAGTGCATTAATGGACGTGGAAAATCTGAATTATAAATAGAAGATGATGATGGTACTGTAGAGAGGATAGAGAGAGAGGTAGCTATTACCTTTTGTTTTCTCTTGGATCGCATCATGAAGTGTGATTGATGATCAGGTAGAGTAGAAAAGAGGAGATAGATAATATTGAAACTGTAAGTCTTCATTGCGGACGAAGAGTGATGTCTATCTTTGTCGAAATGGTGCATTTCATATGAGATAAAAAGAAAAAAAGGAGGCGTGTACGACTCACGAGCGTTCGATCAATGTAATGGTCGAGATCTCTTAGACAGCAGGGACACAAAAATAGGACAGCAGGGGATCCATTTCCCTAAATGTTACTCCCTTTGAATATTCGTTCCAATTACCCCATCTCGGAGTGTAAATTTGCGTTGAGAAAGCGATTACTCTCACAATTTGCATGATTCTAGACGGAAAAAGAGGGGTGGGGTGCAACAAGAGGACTTCCCAGGAGGTCACCCACCCAAGTACTACTCTCGTCCAAGCACCCTTAACTACGGAGTTCTGATGGGATCCGGTGCACTAGAGCTGGTGTGATCGCACCCGTAACATTAAATGCGCCCTTTATATTTATCACCAAAGGTCTCACTCGTAGGCCAATATTGAGCCTGATAATGTCCTATTAGAAAATTAGCGGACGAAAAAAGAGCGCGGCACAAAGAATTCAAGGAGTCGCGCATCATAGACATACTCTCTTCTATGTTCGCCGAATAACGGAGCTCTTAAAAGAACTTGCGTATTGGTGCTCGTGTGAATGCTCCACCTAAATTTTACTCCCTTTGAATATTCGTTCCAATTATCCCATCTCGGAGTGCAAATTTGCGTTGAGAAACAGTACTCTACGAATTTGCATGATTCTAGACGGAAAAAGAAGGGTGGGGTGCAACACGAGGACTTCCCAGGAGGTCACCCATCCTAGTACTACTCTCGCCCAAGCACCCTTAACTGCGGAGTTCTGATGGGATACGGTGCATTAGTCTTTGGTGTGATCGCAAATAGCGTCAAATCGCCCTTTATATTTATCACCAAGGTCTCACTCGTAGGCCAATATTGGCCTTGATAATGTCCTATTAGAAAATTGACGACGAAAAAAGGGGCGCGGCACAAAGAATTCCAAGGGGGGTCGAGCATCATAGACATACTCTCTTCTATGTTCGCCGAATAATGGAGCTCTAAAAAGAACTTGCGTATTGGTGCTCGTGTGAATGCTCCACCTAAATTTTACTCCCTTTGAATATTCGTTGCAATTATCCCATCTCGGAGTGCAAATTTGCGTTGAAAGCGATACTCTGCAATTTGCATGATTCTAAGCGGAAAAAGAGGGTGGGGTGCAACACGAGGACTTCTCGAGGTCACCCATCCAAGTACTACTCGGCCCAAGCAGCTTAAGCTGCGGAGTTACGATGGGATGCAGTGCGGTAGTCTTTGGAGTGATCGCACCGATAACATCAAATGCGCCCCTTATATTTATCACCAAAGGTCTCACTCGTAGGCCAATATTGAGCGCAGTAATGTCCTATTAGAAAATTGACGACGAAAAAAGGGGCGCGGCACAAAGAATTCCAAGGGGGGTCGCGCATCATAGACATACTCTCTTCTATGTTAGCCGAATAGCAGACTCACGAAAAGAACTTGCGTATTGGTGCTCGTGTGAATGCTCCACCTAAATTTTACTCCCTTTGAATATTCGTTCCAATTATCCCATCTCGGAGTGCAAATTTGCGTTGAGAAACAGTACTCTACGAATTTTCATGATTCTAGACGAAAAAAGAGGGGTGGGGTGCAACACGAGGACTTCTCAGGAGGTCACCCATCCAAGTACTACTCTCGCCCAAGCACGCTTAACTGCGAAGTTCTGATGGGATACGGTGCAGTAGTGCTGGAGTGATCGCACCCGTAACGTCAAATGCGCCCTTTATATTTATCACCAAAGGTCTCACTCGTAGGCCAATATTGAGCGCAGTAATGTCCTATTAGAAAATTGACGACGAAAAAAGAGGCGCGTTACAAAGAATTCCAAGGGGGGTCGCGCATCATAGACATACTCTCTTCTATGTTCGCCGAATAACGGAGCTCTTAAAAGAACTTGCGTATTGGTGCTCGTGTGAATGCTCCACCTAAATTTTACTCCCTTTGAATATTCGTTCCAATTATCCCATCTCGGAGTGCAAATTTGCGTTGAGAAACAGTACTCTACGAATTTGCATGATTCTAGACGGAAAAAGAAGGGTGGGGTGCAACACGAGGACTTCCCAGGAGGTCACCCATCCTAGTACTACTCTCGCCCAAGCACCCTTAACTGCGGAGTTCTGATGGGATACGGTGCAGTAGTGCTGGTGTGATCAGCAACCGTAACGTCAAATCGCCCTTTATATTTATCACCAAGGTCTCACTCGTAGGCCAATATTGGCCTTGATAATGTCCTATTAGAAAATTGACGACGAAAAAAGGGGCGCGGCACAAAGAATTCCAAAGGGGGTCGCGCACCATAGACATACTCTCTTCTATGTTCGCCGAATAACGGAGCTCTTAAAAGAACTTGCGTATTGGTACTCGTGTGAATGCTCCACCTAAATTTTACTCCCTTTGAATATTCGTTCCCATTATCCCATCTCGGAGTGCAAATTTGCGTTAAGAAACAGTACTCTACGAATTTTCATGATTCTAGACGAAAAAAGAAGGGTGGGGTGCAACACGAGGACTTCTCAGGAGGTCACCCATCCAAGTACTACTCTCGCCCAAGCACGCTTAACTGCGGAGTTCTGATGGGATCCAGTGCAATAGTGCTGGTGTGATCGCACGATAACGTCAAATCGCCCATTATATTTATCACCAAAGGTCTCACTTTCGTAGGCCAATATTGGCCTTGATAATGTCCTATTAGAAAATTGGCTGACGAAAAAGAGCGCGGCACAAGAATTCCAAGAAGTCGCGCATCATAGACATACTCTCTTCTATGTTCGCCGAATAATGGAGCTCTTAGAAGAACTTGCGTATTGGTGCTCGTGTGAATGCTCCACCTAAATTTTACTCCCTTTGAATATTCGTTCCAATTATCCCATCTCGGAGTGCAAATTTGCGTTGAGAAACAGTACTCTACGAATTTGCATGATTCTAGACGAAAAAAGAAGGGTGGGGTGCAACACGAGGACTTCTCAGGAGGTCACCCATCCAAGTACTACTCTCGCCCAAGCACCCTTAACTGCGAAGTTCTGATGGGATACGGTGCGATAGTCTTTGGTGTGATCGCACCCGTAACGTCAAATGCGCCCTTTATATTTATCACCAAAGGTCTCACTCGTAGGCCAATATTGAGCGCAGTAATGTCCTATTAGAAAATTGGCTGACGACGAAAACAGGGGCGCGTTACAAAGAATTCCAAAGGGGGTCGCGCACCATAGACATACTCTCTTCTATGTTCGTCGAATAACAGAGCTCTTAAAAGAACTTGCGTATTGGTACTCGTGTGAATGCTCCAGCTAAATTTTACTCCCTTTGAATATTCGTTCCAATTATCCCATCTCGGAGTGCAAATTTGCGTTGAGAAAGCGATACTCTCAATTTGCATGATTCTAGACGGAAAAAGACGGGTGGGGTGCAACACGAGGACTTCCCTGGAGGTCACCCATCCTAGTACTACTCTCGCCGAAGCACGCTTAACTGCGGAGTTCTGATGGGATCCGGTGCTTGATAGTCTTTGGTGTGATCGCACCGTAACGTCAAATCGCCCTTGATATTTATCACCAAAGGTCTCACTTTCGTAGGCCAATATTGGCGCTTGATAATGTCTTATTAGAAAATTGGCGACAAAAAAGAGACGGCCTGAAAGAATTCCAAAGTCGCGCATCATAGACATACTCTCTTCTATGTTCGCAGAATAGCTTGAAGCTCTTAAAAGAACTTGCGTATTGGTACTCGTGTGAATGCTCCACCTAAATTTTACTCCCTTTGAATATTCGTTCCAATTATCCCATCTCGGAGTGCAAATTTGCGTTGAGAAACAGTACTCTACGAATTTTCATGATTCTAGACGAAAAAAGAGGGGTGGGGTGCAACACGAGGACTTCTCAGGAGGTCACCCATCCATGTACTACTCTCGCCCAAGCACGCTTAACTGCGGAGTTCTGATGGGATCCGGTCGCGATAGTCTTTGGTGTGATCGCACCCGTAACGTCAAATGCGCCCTTTATATTTATCACCAAAGGTCTCACTCGTAGGCCAATATTGATCGCAGTAATGTCCTATTAGAAAATTGACGACGAAAAAAGGGGTGCGGCACAAAGAATTCCAAAGGGGGTCGCGCACCATAGACATACTCTCTTTTATGTTCGTCGAATAACGGAGCTCTGAAAAGAACTTGCGTATTGGTACTCGTGTGAATGCTCCACCTAAATTTTACTCCCTTTGAATATTCGTTCCAATTATCCCATCTCGGAGTGCAAATTTGCGTTGAGAAAGCGATTACTCTGCAATTTGCATGATTCTAGGCGGAAAAAGAAGGGTGGGGTGCAACCACGAGGACTTCCCGGAGGTCACCCATCCTAGTACTACTCGCCCAAGCACGCTTAAGCTGCGGAGTTACGATGGGATCACGGTGCGATAGTCTTTGGTGTGATCGCACCGTAACGTCAAAAGCGCCCTTGATATTTATCACCAAAGGTCTCACTTTCGTAGGCCAATATTGGCCTTGATAATGTCCTATTAGAAAATTGGCGACAAAAAAGAGCGCGGCACAAAGAATTCCAAAGTCGCGCATCATAGACATACTCTCTTCTATGTTACTTGAATAACGGAGCTCTTAAAAGAACTTGCGTATTGGTACTCGTGTGAATGCTCCACCTAAATTTTACTCCCTTTGAATATTCGTTCCAATTATCCCATCTCGGAGTGCAAATTTGCGTTGAGAAAGCGATACTCTCACAATTTTCATGATTCTAGACGAAAAAGAGGGGTGGGGTGCAACACGAGGACTTCTCAAGAGGTCACCCATCCAAGTACTACTGTCGTCCAAGCACGCTTAACTGCGGAGTTCTGATGGGATCCGGTGCAGTAGTGTTGGTGTGATCGCACCCGTAACGTCAAATGCGCCCTTTATATTTATCACCAAAGGTCTCACTCGTAGGCCAATATTGGCCTTGATAATGTCCTATTAGAAAATTGGCGGCGAAAAAGGAGTAGCGACACAAAAAGAATTCCAAGAAGTCGCGCATCATAGACATTCTCTCTTTTATGTTCGCCGAATAACGGAGCTCTTAAAAGAACTTGCGTATTGGTGCTCGTGTGAATGCTCCACCTAAATTTTACTCCCTTTGAATATTCGTTCCAATTATCCCATCTCGGAGTGCAAATTTGCGTTGAGAAACAGTACTCTACGAATTTGCATGATTGTAGACGGAAAAAGAAGGGTGGGGTGCAACACGAGGACTTCTCAGGAGGTCACCCATCCAAGTACTACTCTCGCCCAAGCACCCTTAACTGCGGAGTTCTGATGGGATACGGTCTTGATAGTCTTTGGTGTGATCCTTACCGTAACGTCAAATGCGCCCTTTATATTTTTCACCAAAGGTCTCACTCGTAGGCCAATATTGAACGCAGTAATGTCCTATTAGAAAATTGATGACGAAAAAAGGGGCGCGGCACAAAGAATTTCAAAAGGGGTCGCGCATCATAGACATACTCTCTTCTATGTTCGTCGAATAACAGAGCTCTTAAAAGAACTTGCGTATTGGTACTCGTGTGAATGCTCCACCTAAATTTTACTCCCTTTGAATATTCGTTCCAATTATCCCATCTCGGAGTGCAAATTTGCGTTGAGAAACAGTACTCTATGAATTTTCATGATTCTAGACGAAAAAAGAGGGGTGGAGTGCAACACGAGGACTTCTCAAGAGGTCACCCATCCAAGTACTACTCTCGCCCAAGCACGCTTAACTGCGGAGTTGATGGGATCAGGTGCGATAGTCTTTGGTGTGATCGCATCAGTAACGTCAAATGCGCCCTTTATATTTATCACCAAAGGTCTCACTCGTAGCCTAATATTGGCCTTGATAATGTCTATTAGAAAATTGTGACGAAAAAGTGGCGCGACACAAGAGAATTCCATGGGGCGTCGCGCATCATAGACATACTCTCTTCTATGTTCGCCGAATAACGGAGCTCTTAAAAGAACTTGCGTATTGGTACTCGTGTGAATGCTCCACCTAAATTTTACTCCCTTTGAATATTCGTTCCAATTATCCCATCTCGGAGTGCAAATTTGCGTTGAGAAACAGTACTCTATGAATTTGCATGATTCTAGACGGAAAAAGAAGGGTGGGGTGCAACACGAGGACTTCCCAGGAGGTCACCCATCCTAGTACTACTCTCGCCCAAGCACCCTTAACTGCGGAGTTCTGATGGGATACGGTGCAGTAGTGCTGGTGTGATCGCACCCGTAACGTCAAATGCGCCCTTTATATTTATCACCAAAGGTCTCACTCGTAGGCCAATATTGAGCGCAGTAATGTCCTATTAGAAAATTGACGACGAAAAAAGGGCGCGGCACAAAGAATTCCAAGGGGGGTCGCGCATCATAGACATACTCTCTTCTATGTTCGCCGAATAACGGAGCTCTTAAAAGAACTTGCGTATTGGTACTCGTGTGAATGCTCCACCTAAATTTTACTCCCTTTGAATATTCGTTCCAATTATCCCATCTCGGAGTGCAAATTTGCGTTGAGAAACAGTACTCTACGAATTTTCATGATTCTAGACGAAAAAAGAGGGGTGGGGTGCAACACGAGGACTTCTCAGGAGGTCACCCATCCAAGTACTACTCTCGCCCAAGCACGCTTAACTGAGGAGTTCTGATGGGATCCGATGCAGTAGTCTTTGGTGTGATCGCACTCGTAACGACAAATGCCCTTTATATTTATCCCCAAAGGCCTCACTCGTAGGCCCATATTGGCCTTGATAATGTCCTATTAGAAAATTGGCGGCGAAAAAGTGGCGCGACCTGAAAGAATTCCAAGGGGGGTCGCGCATCATAGACATACTCTCTTCTATGTTCGCCGAATAACGGAACTCTTAAAAGAACTTGCGTATTGGTACTCGTGTGAATGCTCCAGCTAAATTTTACTCCCTTTGAATATTCGTTGCAATTACCCCATCTCGGAGTCAAAATTTGCGTTGAGAAACAGTAATCTACGAATTTTCATTATTCTAGTCGAAAAAAGAGGGGTGGGGTGCACCACGAGGCCTTCGCAGGAGGTCACCCATCGTAGTAGTACTCTCGCCCAAGCACGCTTAACTGCGGAGCTCTGATGGGATACGGTGCAGTAGTGCTGGAGTGATCGCACCCGGAACGTCAAATGCGCCCTTTATATTTATCACCAAAGGTCTCACTCGTAGGCCAATATTGAGCACAGTAATGTCCTATTAGAAAATTGACGACGAAAAAAGGGGCGCGGCACAAAGAATTCCAAGGGGGGTCGCGCATCATAGACATACTCTCTTCTATGTTCGCCGAATAACGGAGCTCTTAAAAGAACTTGCGTATTGGTACTCGTGTGAATGCTCCACCTAAATTTTACTCCCTTTGAATATTCGTTCCAATTATCCCATCTCGGAGTGCAAATTTGCGTTGAGAAACAGTACTCTACGAATTTTCATGATTCTAGACGAAAAAAGAAGGGTGGGGTGCAACACGAGGACTTCTCAGGAGGTCACCCATCCAAGTACTACTCTCGCCCAAGCACGCTTAACTGCGGAGTTCTGATGGGATCCGGTGCAGTAGTGCTGGAGTGATCGCACCCGTAACGTCAAATGCGCCCTTTATATTTATCACCAAAGGTCTCACTCGTAGGCCAATATTGACCTTGATAATGTCCTATTAGAAAATTGCCGACGAAAAAGAGTAGCGACCTGAAAAGGAATTCCAGGAAGTCGCGCATCATAGACATACTCTCTTCTATGTTCGCCGAATAACGGAGCTCTTAAAAGAACTTGCGTATTGGTACTCGTGTGAATGCTCCACCTAAATTTTACTCCCTTTGAATATTTGTTCCAATTATCCCATCTCGGAGTGCAAATTTGCGTTGAGAAACAGTACTCTACGAATTTGCATGATTCTAGACGGAAAAAGAAGGGTGGGGTGCAACACGAGGACTTCCCAGGAGGTCACCCATCTTAGTACTACTCTCGCCCAAGCACGCTTAACTGTGGAGTTCTGATGGGATCCGGTGCAGTAGTGCTGGTGTGATCGCACCCGTAACGTCAAATGCGCCGTTTATATTTATCACCAAAGGTCTCACTCGTAGGCCAATATTGAGCGCAGTAATGTCCTATTAGAAAATTGACGACGAAAAAAGGGCGCGGCACAAAGAATTCCAAGAAGTCGCGCATCATAGACATACTCTCTTCCTTGTTCGCCGAATAACGGAGCTCTTAAAAGAACTTGCGTATTGGTTCTCGTGTGAATGCTCCACCTAAATTTTACTCCCTTTGAATATTCGTTCCAATTATCCCATCTCGGAGTGCAAATTTGCGTTGAGAAACAGTACTGTACGAATTTGCACTTGATTCTGGAAGGCGGAAAAAGAAGGGTGGGGGTGCAACACGAGGACTTCCAGGAGATTGACCATCTCCAGTACTACTCTCGCCCCAAACGCAGCCTTAAGCTTCGCGGAGCTTTCACGATGGGATCGGATGTCTGACAGTCTTTGGTGTGATCGCAGTAA
>JAVHNK010000129.1:0-43237 GCA_031216115.1 Senna siamea | reverse complement strand
TTCTTCACCAATATTGTTGAGTGAACCCTCTCTTTCTTCACTCTAATTGAGCTCATTAACTCACATTCTTAGGCCAATATTGTTGAGTGAATTTGTATTTGAGCTTTCTATCTTCACCTAATATGTGTTTTATGTGTTTTCGGTTTCATTTCCTTGTTAGTTTCGATTCAAATTCTTTTGATTCTCCAACCCTCTCTTTCTTCACTCTAATTGGCTCATTAACTCACATTCTTAGGCCAATATTGTTGAGTGAATTTGTATTTGAGCTTTCTTCTTCACCAAGTATCTCTAATATGTGTTTTCGATTTCATTTCCTTGTTAGTTCCGATTCAAATTCTGTTGATTCTCCAACCCCTCTCTTCACTCTGGCTCATTAACTCACATTCTTAGGCCAATATTGTTGAGTGAATTTGTATTTGAGCTTTCTTCTTCACCAAGTATCTCTAATATGTGTTTTCGGTTTCATTTCCTTGTTAGTTTCGATTCAAATTCTTTTGATTCTCCAACCCTCTCTTTCTTCACTCTAATTGGCTCATTAACTCACATTCTTAGGCCAATATTGTTGAGTGAATTTGTATTTGAGCTTTCTTCTTCACCAAGTATCTCTAATATGTGTTTTCGGTTTCATTTTCATGTTAGTTTCGATTCAAATTCTTTTGATTCTCCAACCCTCTCTTTCATCACTCTAACTGGCTCATTAACTCACATTCTTAGGCGAATATTGTTTATTGAATTTGTATGTGAGCTTTCTTTTTCACCAAGTATCTCTCATATGTGTTTTAAATTCATTTCCTTGTTAGTTCCGATAAAAATTCTTTTGATTCTCCAACCCTCTCTTTTTTCACTCTAATTGGCTCATTAACTCACATTCTTAGGCCAATATTTTTGAGTGAATTTGTATTTGAGCTTTCTTCTTCACCAAGTATCTCTAATATGTGTTTTCGGTTTCATTTCCATGTTAGTTCCGATTCAAATTCTTTTGATTCTCCAACCCTCTCTTTCTTCACTCTAATTTGCTCATTAACTCACATTCTTAGGCGAATATTGTTGAGTGAATTTGTATTTGAGCGTTCTTCTTCACCAAGTATCTCTAATGCGTGGTTTCGGTTTGATTTCCTTGTTAGTTCGATTCAAATTCTTTTGAATCTCCAACCCTCTCTTTCTTCACTCTAATTGGCCCATTAACTCACATTCTTAGGCCAATATTGTTGAGTGAATTTGTATTTGAGCTTTCTTCTTCACCAAGTATCTCTAATATGTGTTTTCGATTTCATTTCCTTGTTAGTTCCGATTCAAATTCTTTTGATTCTCCAACCCTCTCTTTCTTCACTCTAATTGGCTCATTAACTCACATTCTTAGGCCAATATTGTTGAGTGAATTTCTATTTGAGCTTTCTTCTTCACCAAGTATCTCTAATATGTGTTGTCGGTTTCATTTCCTTATCAATTCTGATCCAAATTCTTTTGATTCTCCAACCCTCTCTTTCTTCACTCTAATTGGCTCATTAACTCACATTCTTAGGCCAATATTGTTGAGTGAATTTGTATTTGAGCTTTCTTCTTCACCAAGTATCACTAATATGTGTGTTTGTTTCATTTCCTTGTTAGTTCAGATACGAAATATTTTGATTCTCCAACCCTCTCTTTCTTCACTCTAATTGGCTCATTAAGTCACATTCTTAGGCCAATATTATTGAGTGAATTTCTATTTGAGCTTTCTTCTTCACCAAGTATCACTAATATGTGTTTTCGGTTTCATTTCCCTGTTTGTTCCTATTCAAATTCTTTTGATTCTTCAACCCTCTCTTTCTTCACTCTAATTGGCTCATTAACTCACATTCTTAGGCCAATATTGTTTTGTGAATTTCTATTTCAGCTTTCTTCTTCACCAAGTATCTCTAATATGTGTTTTCGGTTTCATTTCCTTGTTAGTTCCGATTCAAATTCTTTTGATTCTCCAACCCTCTCTTTCTTCACTCTAATTGGCTCATTAACTCACATTCTTAGGCCAATATTGTTGAGTGAATTTGTATTTGAGCTTTCTTCTTCACCAAGTATCTCTAATATGTGTTTTCGATTTCATTTCCTTGTTAGTTCCGATTCAAGTTCTTTCGATTCTCCAACCCTCTCTTTCTTCACTCTAATTGGCTCATTAACTCACATTCTTAGGCCAATATTGTTGAGTGAATTTGTATTTCAGCTTTCTTCTTCACCAAGTATCTCTAATATGTGTTTTCGTTTCATTTCCTTGTTAGTTTCGATGCAAATTGTTTTGATTCTCCAACCCTCACTTTGTTCACTCTAATTGGCTCATTAACTCACATTCTTAGGCCAATATTGTTGAGTGAATTTGTATTTGAGCTTTCTTCTTCACCAAGTATATCTAATACGTGTTTTCGGTTTCATTTCCTTGTTAGTTCCGATTCAAATTCTTTTGATTCTCCAACCCTCTCTTTCTTCACTCTAATTGGCTCATTAACTCACATTCTTAGGCCAATATTCTTGAGTGAATTTGTATTTGAGCTTTCTTCTTCACCAAGTATCTCTAATATGTGTTTTCGGTTTCATTTCCTTGTTAGTTCCGATTCAAATTCTTTTGATTCTCCAACCCTCTCTTTCTTCACTCTAATTGGCTCATTAACTCACATTCTTAGGCCAATATTGTTGAGTGAATTTGTATTTGAGCTTTCTTCTTCACCAAGTATCTCTAATATGTGTTTTCGGTTTCATTTCCTTGTTAGTTCCGATTCAAATTCTTTTGATTCTCCAACCCTCTCTTTCTTCACTCTAATTGGCTCATTAACTCACATTCTTAGGCCAATATTCTTGAGTGAATTTGTATTTGAGCTTTCTTCTTCACCAAGTATCTCTAATATGTGTTTTCGGTTTCATTTCCTTGTTAGTTCCGATTCAAATTCTTTTGAATCTCCAACCCTCTCTTTCTTCACTCTAATTGGCTCATTAACTCACATTCTTAGGCCAATATTGTTGAGTGAATTTGTATTTGAGCTTTCTTCTTCGCCAAGTATCTCTAATACGTGTTTTCGGTTTCATTTCCTTGTTAGTTCCGATACAAATACTTTTGATTCTCCAACCCTCTCTTTCTTCACTCTAATTGGCTCATTAACTCACATTCTTAGGCCAATATTGTTAAGTGAATTTGTATTTCAGCTTTCTTCTTCACCAAGTATCTCTAATATGTGTTTTTGGTTTCATTCCCTTGTTAGTTCCGATACAAATTCTTTTGATTCGCCAACCCTCTCTTTCTTCACTCTAATTGGCTCATTAAGTGATTCTTAGGCCAATACTGCTGAGTGAATTTGTATTTGAGTTTTCATCTTCACCAAGAATCTCTAATATGTGTTTTCGGTTTCATTTCCTTGTTAGTTCCGATTCAAATTCTTTTGATTCGCCAACCCTCTCTTTCTTCACTCTAATTGGCTCAGTAACTCACATTCTTAGGCCAATACTGCTGAGTGAATTTGTATTTGAGTTTTCTTCTTCACCAAGTATCTCTAATATGTGTTTTCGGTTTCATTTCCTTGTTAGTTCCGATTCAAATTCTTTTGATTCTCCAACCCTCTCTTTCTTCACTCTAATTGGCTCATTAACTCACATTCTTAGGCCAATATTGTTGAGTGAATTTGTATTTGAGCTTTCTTCTTCACCAAGTATCTCTAATATGTGTTTTCGATTTCATTTCCTTGTTAGTTCCGATTCAAATTCTTTTGATTCTCCAACCCTCTCTTTCTTCACTCTAATTGGCTCATTAACTCACATTCTTAGGCCAATATTGTTGGGTGAATTTGTATTTGAGCTTTCTTCTTCACCAAGTATCTCTAGTACGTGTTTTCGGTTTCATTTCCTTGTTAGTTCCGATACAAATTCTTTTGATTCTCCAACCCTCTCTTTCTTCACTCTAATTGGCTCATTAACTCACATTCTTAGGCCAATATTGTTTAGTGAATTTGTATTTGAGCTTTCTTCTTCACCAAGTATCTCTAATATGTGTTTTCGATTTCATTTCCTTGTTAGTTCCGATTCAAATTCTTTTGATTCTCCAACCCTCTCTTTCTTCACTCTAATTGGCTCATTAACTCACATTCTTAGGCCAATATTGTTGAGTGAATTTGTATTTGAGCTTTCTTCTTCACCAAGTATCTCTAATACGTGTTTTCGGTTTCATTTCCTTGTTAGTTCTGATTCAAATTCTTTTGATTCTCCAATCCTCTCTTTCTTCAATCTAATTGGCTCATTAACTCACATTCTTAGGCCAATATTGTTGAGTGAATTTCTATTTGAGCTTTCTTCTTTACCAAGTATCACTAATATGTGTTTTCGGATTCATTTCCTTGTTAGTTCCGATTCAAGTTCTTTTGATTCTCCAACCGTATCTTTCTTCACTCTAATTGGCTCCTTAAGTCACATTCTTAGGCCAATATTGTTGAGTGAATTTGTATTTGAGCTTTCTTCTTCACCAAGTATCCCTAATTTGTGTTTTCGATTTCATTTCCTTGTTAGTTCCGATTCAAATTCATCTGATTCTCCAACCCTCTCTTTCTTCACTCTAATTGGCTCATTAACTCACATTCTTAGGCCAATATTCTTGAGTGAATTTGTATTTGAGCTTTCTTCTTCACCAAGTATCTCTAATATGTGTTTTCGGTTTCATTTCCTTGTTAGTTCCGATTCAAATTCTTTTGATTCTCCAACCCTCTCTTTCTTCACTCTAATTGGCTCATTAACTCACATTCTTAGGGCAATATTGTTGAGTGAATTTGGATTTGAGCTTTCTTCTTCACGAAGTATCTCTAACATATGTTTTCGGTTTCATTTCCTTGTTAGTTGCGATTCAAATTCTTTTGATTCTCCAACCCTCTCTTTCTTCACTCTAATTGGCCCATTAACTCACATTCTTAGGCCAATATTGTTGAGTGAATTTGTATTTGAGCTTTCTTCTTCACCAAGTATCTCTAATATGTGTTTTCGATTTCATTTCCTTGTTAGTTCCGATTCAAATTCTTTTGATTCTCCAACCCTCTCTTTCTTCACTCTAATTTGCTCATTAACTCACATTCTTAGGCCAATATTGTTGAGTGAATTTGTATTTGAGCTTTCTTCTTCACCAATTATCTCTAATATGTGTTTTCGATTTCATTTCCTTGTTAGTTCCGATTCAAATTCTTTTGATTCTCCAACCCTCTCTTTCTTCACTCTAATTGGCTCATTAACTCACATTCTTAGGCCAATATTGTTGAGTGAATTTGTATTTGAGCTTTCTTCTTCACCAAGTATCTCTAATATGTGTTTTCGGTTTCATTTCCTTGTTAGTTCCGATTCAAATTCTTTTGATTCTCCAACCCTCTCTTTCTTCACTCTAATTGGCTCATTAACTCACATTCTTAGGCCAATATTGTTGAGTGAATTTGTATTTGAGTTTTCTTCTTCACCAAGTATCTCTAATATGTGTTTTCGGTTTCATTTCCTTGTTAGTTCCGATTCAAATTCTTTTGATTCTCCAACCCTCTCTTTCTTCACTCTAATTGGCTCATTAACTCACATTCTTAGGCCAATATTGTTGAGTGAATTTGTATTTGAGCTTTCTTCTTCGGCAAGTATCTCTAATACGTGTTTTCGGTTTCATTTCCTTGTTAGTTCCGATTCAAATTCTTTTGATTCTCCAACCCTCTCTTTCTTCACTCTAATTGGCTCATTAACTCACATTCTTAGGCCAATATTGTTGAGTGAATTTGTATTTGAGCTTTCTTCTTCACCAAGTATCTCTAATACGTGTTTTCAGTTTCATTTCCTTGTTAGTTCCGATTCAAATTCTTTTGATTCTCCAACCCTCTCTTTCTTCACTCTAATTGGCTCATTAACTCACATTCTTAGGCCAATATTGTTGAGTGAATTTGTATTTGAGCTTTCTTCTTCACCAAGTATCTCTAATATGTGTTTTCGATTTCATTTCCTTGTTAGTTCCGATTCAAATTCTTTTGATTCTCTAACCCTCTCTTTCTTCACTCTAATTGGCTCATTAACTCACATTCTTAGGCCTATATTGTTTAGTGAATTTGTATTTGAGTTTTCTTCTTCACCAAGTATCTCTAATATGTGTTTTCGGTTTCATTTCCTTGTTAGTTCCGATTCAAATTCTTTTGATTCTCCAACCCTCTCTTTCTTCACTCTAATTGGCTCATTAACTCACATTCTTAGGCCAATATTGTTGAGTGAATTTGTATTTGAGTTTTCTTCTTCACCAAGTATCTCTAATATGTGTTTTCGGTTTCATTTCCTTGTTAGTTCCGATTCAAATTCTTTTGATTCTCCAACCCTCTCTTTCTTCACTCTAATTGGCTCATTAACTCACATTCTTAGGCCAATATTCTTGAGTGAATTTGTATTTGAGCTTTCTTCTTCACCAAGTATCTCTAATATGTGTTTTCGTTTCATTTCCTTGTTAGTTCCGATTCAAATTCTTTTGATTCTCCAACCCTCTCTTTCTTCACTCTAATTGGCTCATTAACTCACATTCTTAGGCCAATATTGTTGAGTGAATTTGTATTTGAGCTTTCTTCTTCACCAAGTATCTCTAATATGTGTTTTCGATTTCATTTCCTTGTTAGTTCCGATTCAAATTCTTTTGATTCTCCAACCCTCTCTTTCTTCACTCTAATTGGCTCATTAACTCACATTCTTAGGCCAATATTGTTGAGTGAATTTGTATTTGAGCTTTCTTCTTCACCAAGTATCTCTAATATGTGTTTTCGGTTTCATTTCCATGTTAGTTCCGATTCAAATTCTTTTGATTCTCCAACCCTCTCTTTCTTCACTCTAATTGGCTCATTAACTCACATTCTTAGGCCAATATTGTTGAGTGAATTTGTATTTGAGCTTTCTTCTTCACCAAGTATCTCTAATATGTGTTTTCGGTTTCATTTCCATGTTAGTTCCGATTCAAATTCTTTTGATTCTCCAACCCTCTCTTTCATCACTCTAATTGGCTCATTAACTCACATTCTTAGGCCAATATTGTTGAGTGAATTTGTATTTGAGCTTTCTTCTTCACCAAGTATCTCTAATACGTGTTTTCGGTTTCATTTCCTTGTTAGTTCCGATACAAATTCTTTTGATTCTCCAACCCTCTCTTTCTTCACTCTAATTGGCTCATTAACTCACATTCTTAGGCCAATATTGTTAAGTGAATTTGTATTTGAGCTTTCTTCTTCACCAAGTATCTCTAATATGTGTTTTCGGTTTCATTTCCTTGTTAGTTCCGATTCAAATTCTTTTGATTCTCCGACCTTCTCTTTCATCGCTCTAATTGGCCCATTAACTCACATTCTTAGGCCAATATTGTTGAGTGAATTTGTATTTGAGCTTTCTTCTTCACCAAGTATCTCTAATATGTGTTTTCGGTTTCATTTCCTTGTTAGTTCGATTCAAATTCTTTGGATTCTCCAACCCTCTCTTTCTTCACTCTAATTGGCTCATTAACTCACATTCTTAGGCCAATATTGTTGAGTGAATTTGTATTTGAGCTTTCTTCTTCACCAAGTATCTCTAATATGTGTTTTCGTTTCATTTCCTTGTTAGTTCCGATTCAAATTCTTTTGATTCTCCAACCCTCTCTTTCTTCACTCTAATTGGCTCATTAACTCACATTCTTAGGCCAATATTGTTGAGTGAATTTGT
This sequence comes from Senna siamea, assembly GCA_031216115.1. NCBI lineage: Eukaryota > Viridiplantae > Streptophyta > Magnoliopsida > Fabales > Fabaceae > Senna > Senna siamea. The sequence goes on along the minus strand of JAVHNK010000129.1, from coordinate 35,542 downwards.
ATTTGAGCTTTCTACTTCACCAAGTATCTCTAATATGTGATTTCGGTTTCATTTCCTTGTTAGTTCGATTCAAAGTCTTTTGATTCTCCAACCCTCTCTTTCTTCACTCTAATTGGCTCATTAACTCACATTCTTAGGCCAATATTGTTGAGTGAATTTGTATTTGTGCTTTCTTCTTCACCAAGTATCTCTAATATGTGTTTTCGGTTTCATTTCCTTGTTAGTTCCGATTCAAATTCTTTTGATTCTCCAACCCTCTCTTTCTTCACTCTAATTGGCTCATTAACTCACATTCTTAGGCCAATATTGTTGAGTGAATTTGTATTTGAGCTTTCTTCTTCACCAAGTATCTCTAATATGTGTTTTCGATTTCATTTCCTTGTTAGTTCCGATTCAAATTCTTTTGATTCTCCAACCCTCTCTTTCTTCACTCTAATTGGCTCATTAACTCACATTCTTAGGCCAATATTGTTGAGTAAATTTGTATTTGAGCTTTCTTCTTCACCAAGTATCTCTAATATGTGTTTTCGGTTTCATTTCCTTGTTAGTTCCGATTCAAATTCTTTTGATTCTCCAACCCTCTCTTACTTCACTCTAATTGGCTCATTAACTCACATTCTTAGGCCAATATTGTTGAGTGAATTTGTATTTGAGCTTTCTTCTTCACCAAGTATCTCTAATATGTGTTTTCGATTTCATTTCCTTGTTAGTTCCGATTCAAATTCTTTTGATTCTCCAACCCTCTCTTTCTTCACTCTAATTGGCTCATTAACTCACATTCTTAGGCCAATATTGTTGAGTGAATTTGTATTTGAGCTTTCTTCTTCACCAAGTATCTCTAATATGTGTTTTCGGTTTCATTTCCTTGTTAGTTCCGATTCAAATTCTTTTGATTCTCCAACCCTCTCTTTCTTCACTCTAATTGGCTCATTAACTCACATTCTTAGGCCAATATTGTTGAGTGAATTTGTATTTGAGCTTTCTTCTTCACCAAGTATCTCTAATATGTGTTTTCGATTTCATTTCCTTGTTAGTTCCGATTCAAATTCTTTTGATTCTCCAACCCTCTCTTTCTTCACTCTAATTGGCTCATTAACTCACATTCTTAGGCCAATATTGTTGAGTGAATTTGTATTTGAGCTTTCTTCTTCACCAAGTATCTCTAATACGTGTTTTCGGTTTCATTTCCTTGTTAGTTCCGATTCAAATTCTTTTGATTCTCCAACCCTCTCTTTCTTCACTCTAATTGGCTCATTAACTCACATTCTTAGGCCAATATTGTTGAGTGAATTTGTATTTGAGCTTTCTTCTTCACCAAGTATCTCTAATATGTGTTTTCGATTTCATTTCCTTGTTAGTTCCGATTCAAATTCTTTTGATTCTCCAACCCTCTCTTTCTTCACTCTAATTGGCTCATTAACTCACATTCTTAGGCCAATATTGTTGAGTGAATTTGTATTTGAGCTTTCTTCTTCACCAAGTATCTCTAATATGTGTTTTCGATTTCATTTCCTTGTTAGTTCCGATTCAAATTCTTTTGATTCTCCAACCCTCTCTTTCTTCACTCTAATTGGCTCATTAACTCACATTCTTAGGCCAATATTGATGAGTGAATTTGTATTTGAGCTTTCTTCTTCACCAAGTATCTCTAATATGTGTTTACGATTTCATTTCCTTGTTAGTTCCGATTCAAATTCTTTTGATTCTCCAACCCTCTTTTTCTTTACTCTAATTGGCTCATTAACTCACATTCGTAGGCCAATATTGTTGAGTGAATTTCTATTTGAGCTTTCTTCTTCACCAAGTATCTCTAATATGTGTTTTCGGTTTCATTTCCTTGTTAGTTCGATTCAAATTCTTTTGATTCTCCAACCCTCTCTTTCTTCACTCTAATTGGCTCATTAACTCACATTCTTAGGCCAATATTGTTGAGTGAATTTGTATTTGAGCTTTCTTCTTCACCAAGTATCTCTAATATGTGTTTTCGATTTCATTTCCTTGTTAGTTCCGATTCAAATTCTTTTGATTCTCCAACCCTCTCTTTCTTCACTCTAATTGGCTCATTAACTCACATTCTTAGGCCAATATTGTTGAGTGAATTTGTATTTGAGCTTTCTTCTTCACCAAGTATCTCTAATATGTGTTTTCGATTTCATTCCCTTGTTAGATTCGATACAAATTCATTTGATTCTCCAACCCTGTCTTTCTTCACTCTAATTGGCCCATTAACTCACATTCTTAGGCCAATATTGTTGAGTGAATTTGTATTTGAGCTTTCTTCTTCACCAAGTATCTCTAATATGTGTTTTCGATTTCATTTCCTTGTTAGTTCCGATTCAAATTCTTTTGATTCTCCAACCCTCTCTTTCTTCACTCTAATTGGCTCATTAACTCACATTCTTAGGCCAATATTGTTGAGTGAATTTGTATTTGAGCTTTCTTCTTCACCAAGTATCTCTAATATGTGTTTTCGATTTCATTTCCTTGTTAGTTCCGATTCAAATTCTTTTGATTCTCCAACCCTCTCTTTCTTCACTCTAATTGGCTCATTAACTCACATTCTTAGGCCAATATTGTTAAGTGAATTTGTATTTGAGCTTTCTTCTTCACCAAGTATCTCTAATACGTGTTTTCGGTTTCATTCCCTTGTTAGTTCCGATACAAATTCTTTTGATTCTCCAACCCTCTCTTTCTTCACTCTAATTGGCCCATTAACTCACATTCTTAGGCCAATATTGTTGAGTGAATTTGTATTTGAGCTTTCTTCTTCACCAAGTATCTCTAATATATGTTTTCGGTTTCATTTCCTTGTTAGTTCCGATTCAAATTCTTTTGATTCTCCAACCCTCTCTTTCTTCACTCTAATTGGCCCATTAACTCACATTCTTAGGCCAATATTGTTGAGTGAATTTGTATTTGAGCTTTCTTCTTCACCAAGTATCTCTAATATGTGTTTTCGATTTCATTTCCTTGTTAGTTCCGATTCAAATTCTTTTGATTCTCCAACCCTCTCTTTCTTCACTCTAATTGGCTCATTAACTCACATTCTTAGGCCAATATTGTTGAGTGAATTTGTATTTGAGCTTTCTTCTTCACCAAGTATCTCTAATACGTGTTTTCGGTTTCATTTCCTTGTTAGTTCCGATTCAAATTCTTTTGATTCTCCAACCCTCTCTTTCTTCACTCTAATTGGCTCATTAACTCACATTCTTAGGCCAATATTGTTGAGTGAATTTGTATTTGAGCTTTCTTCTTCACCAAGTATCTTAATACGTGTTTTCGGTTTCATTTCCTTGTTAGTTCCGATTCAAATTCTTTTGGTTCTCCAACCCTCTCTTTCTTCACTCTAATTGGCTCATTAACTCACATTCTTAGGCCAATATTGTTGAGTGAATTTGTATTTGAGCTTTCTTCTTCACCAAGTATCTCTAATATGTGTTTTCGATTTCATTTCCTTGTTAGTTCCGATTCAAATTCTTTTGATTCTCCAACCCTCTCTTTCTTCACTCTAATTGGCACATTAACTCACATTCTTAGGCCAATATTGTTGAGTGAATTTGTATTTGAGCTTTCTTCTTCACCAAGTATCTCTAATATGTGTTTTCGGGTTCATTTCCTTGTTAGTTCCGATTCAAATTCTTTTGATTCTCCAACCCGCTCTTTCTTCACTCTAATTGGCTCATTAACTCACATTCTTAGGCCAATATTGTTTAGTGAATTTGTATTTGAGCTTTCTTCTTCACCAAGTATCTCTAATATGTGTTTTCGATTTCATTTCCTTGTTAGTTCCGATTCAAATTCTTTTGATTCTCCAACCCTCTCTTTCTTCACTCTAATTGGCTCATTAACTCACATTCTTAGGCCAATATTGTTGAGTGAATTTGTATTTGAGCTTTCTTCTTCACCAAGTATCTCTAATATGTGTTTTCGATTTCATTTCCTTGTTAGTTCGATTCAAATTCTTTTGATTCTCCAACCCTCTCTTTCTTCACTCTAATTGGCTCATTAACTCACATTCTTAGGCCAATATTGTTGAGTGAATTTGTATTTGAGCTTTCTTCTTCACCAAGTATCTCTAATATGTGTTTTCGATTTCATTTCCTTGTTAGTTCCGATTCAAATTCTTTTGATTCTCCAACCCTCTCTTTCTTCACTCTAATTGGCTCATTAACTCACATTCTTAGGCCAATATTGTTGAGTGAATTTGTATTTGAGCTTTCTTCTTCACCAAGTATCTCTAATATGTGTTTTCGATTTCATTTCCTTGTTAGTTCCGATTCAAATTCTTTTGATTCTCCAACCCTCTCTTTCTTCACTCTAATTGGCTCATTAACTCACATTCTTAGGCCAATATTGTGGAGTGAATTTGTATTTGAGTTTTCTTCTTCACCAAGTATCTCTAATATGTGTTTTCGATTTCATTTCCTTGTTAGTTCCGATTCAAATTCTTTTGATTCTCCAACCTTCTCTTCCTTCACTCTAATTGGCTCATTAACTCACATTCTTAGGCCAATATTGTTAAGTGAATTTGTATTTAAGCTTTCTTCTTCACCAAGTATCTCTAATACGTGTTTTCGGTTTCATTCCCTTGTTAGTTCCGATACAAATTCTTTTGATTCTCCAACCCTCTCTTTCTTCACTCTAATTGGCTCATTAACTCACATTCTTAGGCGAATATTGTTGAGTGAATTTGTATTTGAGCTTTGTTCTTCACCAAGTATCTCTAATATGTGTTTTCGGTTTCATTTCCTTGTTAGTTCCTATTCAAATTCTTTTGATTGTCCAACCCTCTCTTTCATCACTCTAATTGGCCCATTAACTCACATTCTTAGGCCAATATTGTTTAGTGAATTTGTATTTGAGCTTTCTTCTTCACCAAGTATCTCTAATATGTGTTTTCGATTTCATTTCCTTGTTAGTCTCGATTCAAATTCTTTTGATTCTCCAACCCTCTCTTTCTTCACTCTAATTGGCTCATTAACTGACATTCTTAGGCGAATATTGTTGAGTGAATTTGTATTTGAGCTTTCTTCTTCACCAAGTATCTCTAATATGTGTTTTCGGTTTCATTTCCATGTTAGTTCCGATTCAAATTCTTTTGATTCTCCAACCCTCTCTTTCATCACTCTAATTGGCTCATTAACTCACATTCTTAGGCGAATATTGTTGAGTGAATTTGTATTTGAGCTTTCTTCTTCACCAAGTATCTCTAATATGTGTTTTCGATTTCATTTCCTTGTTAGTTCCGATTCAAATTCTTTTGATTCTCCAACCCTCTCTTTCATCACTCTAATTGGCTCATTAACTCATATTCTTAGGCAAATATTGTTGAGTGAATTTGTATTTAAGCTTTCTTCTTCACCAAGTATCTCTAATATGTGTTTTAAATTTCATTTCCATGTTAGTTCCGATTCAAATTCTTTTGATTCTCCAACCCTCTCTTTCTTCACTCTAATTGGCTCATTAACTCACATTCTTAGGCGAATATTGTTGAGTGAATTTGTATTTGAGCTTTCTTCTTCACCAAGTATCTCTAATATGTGATTTGGTTTCATTTCCTTGTTAGTTCGATTCAAATTGTTTTGATTCTCCAACCCTCTCTTTCTTCACTCTAATTGGCTCATTAACTCACATTCTTAGGCCAATATTGTTGAGTGAATTTGTATTTGAGCTTTCTTCTTCACCAAGTATCTCTAATATGTGTTTTCGATTTCATTTCCTTGTTAGTTCCGATTCAAATTCTTTTGATTCTCCAACCCTCTCTTTCTTCACTCTAATTGGCTCATTAACTCACATTCTTAGGCCAATATTGTTGAGTGAATTTGTATTTGATCTTTCTTCTTCACCAAGTATCTCTAATATGTGATTTCGGTTTCATTTCATTGTTAGTTCCGATTCAAATTCTTTTGATTCTCCAACCCTCTCTTTCTTCACTCTAATTGGCTCATTAACTCACATTCTTAGGCCAATATTGTTGAGTGAATTTGTATTTGAGCTTTCCTCTTCACCAAGTATCTCTAATATGTGTTTTCGATTTCATTTCCTTGCTAGTTCCAATTCAAATTCTTTTGATTCTCAAACCCTCTCTTTCTTCACTCTAATTGGCTCATTAACTCACATTCTTAGGCCAATATTGTTGAGTGAATTTGTATTTGAGCTTTCTTCTTCACCAAGTATCTCTAATATGTGTTTTCGATTTCATTTCCTTGTTAGTTCCGATTCAAATTCTTTTGATTCTCAAACCCTCTCTTTCTTCACTCTAATTGGCTCATTAACTCACATTCTTAGGCCAATATTGTTGAGTGAATTTGTATTTGAGCTTTCTTCTTCACCAAGTATCTCTAATATGTGATTTCAGTTTCATTTCCTTGTTAGTTCCGATTCAAATTCTTTTGATTCTCCAACCCTCTCTTTCTTCACTCTAATTGGCTCATTAACTCACATTCTTAGGCCAATATTGTTGAGTGAATTTGTATTTGAGCTTTCTTCTTCACCAAGTATCTCTAATATGTGTTTTCGATTTCATTTCCTTGTTAGTTCCGATTCAAATTCTTTTGATTCTCCAACCCTCTCTTTCTTCACTCTAATTGGCTCATTAACTCACATTCTTAGGCCAATATTGTTGAGTGAATTTGTATTTGAGCTTTCTTCTTCACCAACTATCTCTAATATATGTTTTCGATTTCATTTCCTTGTTAGTTCCGATTCAAATTCTTTTGATTCTCCAACCCTCTCTTTCTTCACTCTAATTGGCTCATTAACTCACATTCTTAGGCCAATATTGTTGAGTGAATTTGTATTTGAGCTTTCTTCTTCACCAAGTATCCCTAATATGTGTTTTCGATTTCATTTCCTTGTTAGTTCCGATTCAAATTCTTTTGATTCTCCAACCCTCTCTTTCTTCACTCTAATTAGCTCATTAACTCACATTCTTAGGCCAATATTGTTGAGTGAATTTGTATTTGAGCTTTCTTCTTCACCAAGTATCTCTAATATGTGTTTTCGATTTCATTTCCTTGTTAGTTCCTATTCAAATTCTTTTGATTCTCCAACCCTCTCTTTCTTCACTCTAATTGGCTCATTAACTCACATTCTTAGGCCAATATTGTTGAGTGAATTTGTATTTGAGCTTTCTTCTTCACCAAGTATCTCTAATATGTGATTTCGGTTTCATATCCTTATTAGTTCGATTCAAATTCTTTTGATTCTCCAACCCTCTCTTTCTTCACTCTAATTGGCTCATTAACTCACATTCTTAGGCCAATATTCTTGAGTGAATTTGTATTTGAGCTTTTTTCTTCACCAAGTATCCCTAATATGTGTTTTCGATTTCATTTCCTTGTTAGTTCTGATACAAATTCTTTTGAATCTCCATCCCTCTCTTTCTTCACTCTAATTGGCTCATTAACTCACATTCTTAGGCCAATATTGTTGAGTGAATTTGTATTTGAGCTTTCTTCTTCACCAAGTATCTCTAATACGTCTTTTCGGTTTCATTTCCTTGTTAGTCTTGATTCTAATTCTTTTGATTCTCCAACCCTCTCTTTCTGCACTCTAATTGGTTCATTAACTCACATTCTTAGGCCAATATTGTTGAGTGAATTTGTATTTGAGCTTTCTTCTTCACCAAGTATCTCTAATATGTGTTTTCGATTTCATTTCCTTGTTAGTTCCGATTCAAATTCTTTTAATTCTCCAACCCTCTCTTTCTTCACTCTAATTGGCTCATTAACTCACATTCTTAGGCGAATATTGTTGAGTGAATTTGTATTTGAGCTTTCTTCTTCACCAAGTATCTCTAATATGTGTTTTCGGTTTCATTTCTTTGTTAGTTCCATTTCAAATTATTTTGATTCTCCAACCCTCTCTTTCTTCACTCTAATTGGCTCATTAACTCACAATCTTAGGCCAATAATGTTGAGTGAATTTGTATTTGAGCTTTCTTCTTCACCAAGTATCTTTAATACGTGTTTTATTATTCATTTCCTTGTTAGTTCCGATACAAATTCTTTTGATTCTCCAACCCTCTCTTTCTTCACTCTAATTGGCTCATTAACTCACATTCTTAGGCCAATATTGTTGAGTGAATTTGTATTTGAGCTTTCTTCTTCATCAAGTATCTCTAATATGTGTTTTCGATTTCATTTCCTTGTTAGTTCCAATTCAAATTATTTTGATTCTCCAACCCTCTCTTTCTTCACTCTAATTGGCTCATTAACTCACATTCTTAGGCCAATATTGTTGAGTGAATTTGTATTTGAGCTTTCTTCTTCACCAAGTATCTCTAATATGTGTTTTCGATTACATTTCCTTGTTAGTTCGATTCAAATTCTTTTGATTCTCCAACCCTCTCTTTCTTCACTCTAATTGGCTCATTAACTCACATTCTTAGGCCAATATTGTTGAGTGAATTTGTATTTGAGCTTTCTTCTTCACCAAGTATCTCTAATATGTGTTTTCGATTTCATTTCCTTGTTAGTTCCGATTCAAATTCTTTTGATTCTCCAACCCTCTCTTTCTTCACTCTAATTGGCTCATTAACTCACATTCTTAGGCCAATATTGTTGAGTGAATTTGTATTTGAGCTTTCTTCTTCACCAAGTATCTCTAATATGTGTTTTCGATTTCATTTCCTTGTTAGTTCCGATTCAAATTCTTTTGATTCTCCAACCCTCTCTTTCTTCACTCTAATTGGCTCATTAACTCACATTCTTAGGCGAATTTTGTTGAGTGAATTTGTATTTGAGCTTTCTTCTTCACCAAGTATCTCTAATATGTGTTTTCGATTTCATTTCCTTGTTAGTTCCGATTCAAATTCTTTTGATTCTCCAACCCTCTCTTTCTTCACTCTAATTGGCTCATTAACTCACATTCTTAGGCCAATATTGTTGAGTGAATTTGTATTTGAGCTTTCATCTTCACCAAGTATCTCTAATATGTGTTTTCGATTTCATTTACTTGTTAGTCTCGATTCAAATTCTTTTGATTCTCTAACCCTCTCTTTCTTCACTCTAATTGGCTCATTAACTCACATTCTTAGGCCAATATTCTTGAGTGAATTTGTATTTGAGCTTTCTTCTTCACCAAGTATCTCTAATATGTGTTTTCGATTTCATTTCTCTGTTAGTTCCATTTCAAATTATTTTGATTCTCCAACCCTCTGTTTCTTCACTCTAATTGGCGCATTAACTCACATTCTTAGGCCAATATTGTTGAGTGAATTTGTATTTGAGCTTTCTACTTCACCAAGTATCTCTAATATGTGTTTTCGATTTCATTTCCTTGATAGTTCGATTCAAATTCTTTTGATTCTCCAACCCTCTCTTTCTTCACTCTAATTGGCTCATTAACTCACATTCTTAGGCCAATATTGTTGAGTGAATTTGTATTTGAGCTTTCTTCTTCACCAAGTATCTCTAATATGTGTTTTCGATTTCATTTCCTTGTTAGTTCCGATTCAAATTCTTTTGATTCTCCAACCCTATCTTTCTTCACTCTAATTGGCTCATTAAGTCACAATCTTAGGCCAATATTGCTGAGTGAATTTGTATTTGAGCTTTCTTCTTCACCAAGTATCTCTAATATGTGTTTTCGGTTTCATTTCCTTGTTAGTTCCGATTCAAATTATTTTGATTCTCCAACCCTCTCTTTCTTCACTCTAATTGGCTCATTAACTCACAATCTTAGGCCAATATTGTTGAGTGAATTTGTATTCGAGTTTTCTTCTTCACCAAGTATCTCTAATATGTGTTTTCGGATTCATTTCCTTGCTAGTTCCGGTACAAATTCTTTTGATTCTCCAACCCTCTCTTTCTTCACTCTAATTGGCTCATTAACTCACATTATTAGTCCAATATTGTTGAATGAATTTGTATTTGAGCTTTCTTTTTCACGAGGTCTCTCTAATACGTGTTCTTGTTTCATTCCCTAGTTAGTTCCGATACAAATTCTTTTGAATCTCCAACCCTCTCTTTCTTCACTCTAATTGGCTCATTAACTCACATTCTTAGGCCAATATTGTTGAGTGAATTTGTATTTGAGCTTTCTTCTTCACCAAGTATCTCTAATACATGTTTTCGGTTTCATTTCCTTGTTAGTTCCATTTCAAATTATTTTGATTCTCCAACCCTCTCTTTCTTCACTCTAATTGGCTCATTAACTCACATTCTTAGGCGAATATTGTTGAGAGAATTTGTATTTGAGCTTTCTTCTTCACCAAGTATCTCTAATATGTGTTTTCGATTTCATTTCCTTGTTAGTTCCGATTCAAATTCTTTTGATTCTCCAACCCTCTCTTTCTTCACTCTAATTGGCTCATTAACTCACATTCTTAGGCCAATATTGTTGAGTGAATTTGTATTTGAGCTTTCTTCTTCACCAAGTATCTCTAATATGTGTTTTCGATTTCATTTCCTTGTTAGTTCGATTCAAATTCTTTTGATTCTCCCAACCCTCTCTTTCTTCACTCTAATTGGCTCATTAACTCACATTCTTAGGCCAATATTGTTGAGTGAATTTGTATTTGAGCTTTCTTCTTCACCAAGTATCTCTAATACGTGTTTTCGGTTTCATTTCCTTGTTAGTTCCAATTTAAATTCATTTGATTCTCCAACCCTCTCTTTCTTCACTCTAATTGGCTCATGAAGTCACATTCTTAGGCCAATATTGTTGAGTGAATTTGTATTTGAGCTTTCTTCTTCACCAAGTATCTCTAATATGTGTTTTCAATTTTATTTTCTTGTTAGTTCCGATTCAAATTCTTTTGATTCTCCAACCCTCTCTTTCTTCACTCTAATTTGCTCATTAACTCACATTCTTAGACCAATATTCTGGAGTGAATTTGTATTTAAGCTTTCGTCTTCACCAAGTATCTCTAATATGTCTTTTCGATTTCATTTCCTTGATAGTTCCAATTCAAATTCATTTGATTCTCCAACCCTCTCTTTCTTCACTCTAATTGGCTCATTAACTCACATTCTTAGGCGAATATTGTTGAGTGAATTTGTATTTGAGCTTTCTTCTTCACCAAGTATCTCTAATATGTGTTTTCGATTTTTATTTCCTTGTTAGTCTCGATTCAAATTCTTTTGATTCTCCAAACCTCTCTTTCTTCACTCTAATTGGCTCATTAACTCACATTCTTAGGCCAATATTGTTTAGTGAATTTGTATTTGAGCTTTCTTCTTCACCAAGTATCTCTAATATGTGTTTTCGATTTCATTTCCTTGTTATTTCCGATTCAAATTCTTTTGATTCTCCAACCCTCTCTTTCTTCACTCTAATTGGCCCATTAACTCACATTCTTAGGCGAATATTGTTGAGTGAATTTGTATTTGAGCTTCCATCTTCACCAAGTATCTCTAATATGTGTTTTCGATTTTATTTCCTTGTTAGTCTCGATTAAAATTATTTTGATTCTCCAACCCTCTCTTTCTTCACTCTAATTGGCCCATTAACTCACATTCTTAGGCCAATATTGTTGAGTGAATTTGTATTTGAGCTTTCTTCTTCACCAAGTATCTCTAATATGTGTTTTCGATTTCATTTCCTTGTTAGTTCCGATTCAAATTCTTTTGATTCTCCAACCCTCTCTTTCTTCACTCTAATTGGCTCACTAACTCACATTCTTAGGCTAATATTGTTGAGGGAATTTTTATTTGAGTTTTCTTCTTCACCAAGTATCTCTAATATGTGTTTTCGATTTCTTTTCCTTGCTAGTTCCATTCAAATTCTTTTGATTCTCCAACCCTCTCTTTCTTCACTCTAATTTGCTCATTAACTCACATTCTTAGGCGAATATTGTTGAGTGAATTTGTATTTGAGCTTTCTTCTTCACCAAGTATCTCTAATATGTGTTTTCGATTTCATTTTCTTGTTAGTTCCGATTCAAATTCTTTTGATTCTCCAACCCTCTCTTTCTTCACTCTAATTTGCTCATTAAGTCACATTCTTAGACCAATATTGTTTAGTGAATTTGTATTTGAGTGTTCTTCTTCACCAAGTATCTCTAATATGTGTTTTCGATTTCATTTCTTTGTTAGTTCCAATTCAAATTATTTTGATTCTCCAACCCTCTCTTTCTTCACTCTAATTGGCTCATTAACTCACATTCTTAGGCCAATATTGTTGAGTGAATTTGTATTTGAGTTTTCTTCTTCACCAAGTATCTCTAATATGTGTTTTCGGTTTCATTTCCTTGTTAGTTCCGATACAAATTATTTTGATTCTCCAACCCTCTCTTTCTTCACTCTAATTGGCTCATTAACTCCCAATCTTAGGCCAATATTGTTGAGTGAATTTGTATTTGAGTTTTCTTCTTCACCAAGTATCTCTAATATGTGTTTTCGATTTTATTTCTTTGTTAGTTCCGATTCAAATTCTTTTGATTCTCCAACCCTCTCTTTCTTCACTCTATTTGGCTCATTAACTCACATTCTTAGGCCAATATTGTTGAGTGAATTTGTATTTGTCTTTCTTCTTCACCAAGTATCTCTAATATGTGTTTTCGTTTCATTTCCTTGTTAGTTCGATTCAAATTCTTTTGATTCTCCAACCCTCTCTTTCTTCACTCTAATTGGCTCATTAACTCACACATTCTTAGGCCAATATTGTTGAGTGAATTTGTATCTGAGCTTTCTTCTTCACCAAGTATCTCTAATATGTTTTTTTAAATTTCATTTCCATGTTAGTTCCGATTCAAATTCTTTTGATTCTCCCAACCCTCTCTTTCTTCACTCTAATTGGCTCATTAACTCACATTCTTAGGCCAATATTGTTGAGTGAATTTGTATTTGAGCTTTCTTCTTCACCAAGTATCTCTAATACGTGTTTTCGGTTTCATTTCCTTGTTAGTTCGATTCAAATACTTTTGATTCTCCAACCCTCTCTTTCTTCACTCTAATTGGCTCATTAACTCACATTGTTAGGCGAATATCGTTGAGTGAATTTGTATTTGAGCTTTCTTCTTCACCATGTGTCTCTAATATCTGTTTTAAATTTCATTTCCTTGTCAGTTCTGATTCAAATTCTTTTTATTCTCCAACCCTCTCTTTCTTCACTCTAATTGGCTCATTAACTCACATTATTGGGCCAATATTGTTGAGTGAATTTGTATTTGAGCTTTCTTCTTCACCAAGTATCTATAATATCTGTTTTCAGTTTCATATCCTTGTCAGTTCTGATTTAAATTCTTTTTATTTTCCAACCCTCTCTTTCTTCACTATAATTCGCTCATTAACTCACAGTCATAGGCCAATATTGTTGAGTGAATTTCTATTTGAGCTTTCTTCTTCACCAAGTATCTCTAATATGTGTTTTCGATTTCATTTCCTTGTTAGTTCCAATTCAAATTATTTTGATTCTCCAACCCTCTCTTTCATCACTCTAATTGGCTCATTAAGTCACATTACTGGGCCAATATTGTTGAGTGATTTCTATTTGAGCTTTCTTCTTCACCAAGTATCCCTAATATGTGTTTTCGATTTCATTACCTTGTCAGTTCCGATTCAAATTCTTTTGATTCTCCAATCCTCTCTTTCTTCAATCTAATTGGCTCATTAACTCACATTCCTAGGCCAATATTGTTGAGTGAATTTCTATTTGAGCTTTCTTCTTCACCAAGTATCTCTAATATGTGTTTTCGGTTTCATTTCCTTGTCAGCTCCGATACAAATTCTTTTGATTCTCCAATCCTCTCTTTCTTCAATCTAATTGGCTCATTAACTCACAGTCATAGGCCAATATTGTTGAGTTAATTTCTATTTGAGCTTTCTTCTTCACCAAGTATCTCTAATATGTGTTTTCGGTTTCATTTCCTTGTCAGCTCCGATTCAAATTCTTTTGATTCTCCAACCCCCTCTCTTTCTTCAATCTAATTGGCTCATTAACTCACATTCTTAGGCCAATATTGTTGAGTGAATTTCTATTTGAGCTTTCTTCGTCACCAAGTATCTCTAATATGTGTTTTCGATTTCATTTCCTTGTCAGTTCCGATTCAAATTCTTTTGATTCTCCAACCCTCTCTTTCTTCACTCTAATTGGCTCATTAACTCACATTCTTAGGCCAATATTGTTTAGTGAATTTGTATTTGAGCTTTCTTCTTCACCAAGTATCTCTAATTTGTGTTTTCGATTTCATTTCCTTCTCAGTTCCAATTCAAATTATTTTGATTCTCCAACCCTCTCTTTCTTCACTCTAATTGGCTCCTTAACTCACATTCTTAGGCCAATATTGTTGAGTGAATATGTATTTGCGCTTTCTTCTTCACCAAGTATCTCTAATATATGTTTTCGGTTTCATTTCCTTATTAGTCTCGATTCAAATTCTTTTGATTCTCCAACCCTCTCTTTCTTCACTCTAATTGGGCCATTAACTCACAATCTTAGGCCAATATTGTTGAGTGAATTTGTATCTGAGCTTTCATCTTCACCAAGTATCTCTAATATGTGTTTTTTCGATTTTCATTTCCCTTGTTAGTCTCGATTCAAATTCTTTTGATTCTCCAACCCTCTCTTTCTTCACTCTAATTGGCCCATTAACTCACATTCTTAGGCAAATATTGTTAAGTGAATTTGTATTTGAGCTTTCTTCTTCACCAAGTATCTCTAATACGTGTTTTCGGTTTCATTCCCTTGTTAGTCTCGATTCAAATTCTTTTGATTCTCCAACCCTCTCTTTCTTCACTCTAATTGGCTCATTAACTCACATTCTTAGGCCCAATATTGTTGAGTGAATTTGTATTTGAGCTTTCTTCTTCACCAAGTATCTCTAATATGTGTTTTTCGATTTCATTTCCCTTGTTAGTTCCGATTCAAATTCTTTTGATTCTCCAACCCTCTCTTTCTTCACTCTAATTGGCTCATTAACTCACATTCTTAGGCCAATATTGTTGAGTGAATTTGTATTTGAGCTATCTTCTTCACCAAGTATCTCTAATACGTGTTTTCGATTTCATTTCCTTGTTAGTTCCGATTCAAATTCTTTTGATTCTCCACCCCTCTCTTTCTTCACTCTAATTGGCTCATTAACTCACATTCTTAGGCCAATATTGTTGAGTGAATTTGTATTTGAGTTTTCTTCTTCACCAAGTATCTCTAATATGTGTTTTCGATTTCATTTCCTTGTTAGTTCCGATTCAAATTCTTTTGATTCTTCAACCTTCTCTTTCTTCACTCTAATTAGCTCATTAACTCACATTCTTAGGCCAATATTGTGAGTGAATTTCTATTTGAGCTTTGTTCTTCACCAAGTGTTTCTCATATCTGTTTTCGGCTTCATTTCCTTGTCAGTTCCTATTCAAATTTTGTCGATTGTCCGACCCTCTCTTTCTTCACTCTAATTGGCTCATTAAGTCACATTCTTTTGCCAATATTGAGTTGTGAATTTCTATTTGAGCTTTCTTCTTCACCAAGTATTTCTAATATGTGTTTTCGGTTTGTTTTCTTTGTCAGTTCCATTTCAGATTCTTTTGATTCTCTAACCCTCTCTTTCTTCACTCTAATTGGCCCATTAACTCACATTCTTAGGCCAATATTGTTGAGTGAATTTGTATTTGAGCTTTCTTCTTCACCAAGTTTCTCTAATTTGTGTTTTCGATTTCATTTCCTTGGTAGTTCCAATTCAAATTCTTTTGATTCTCCAACACTTTCTTTCTTCACTCTAATTGGCCCATTAACTCACATTCTTAGGCCAATATTGTTGTGTGAATTTGTTTTTTAGCTTTCTTCTTCACCAAGTATCTCTAATATGTGTTTTCGATTTCATTTCCTTGATAGTTCGATTCAAAATCTTTTGATTTTCCAATCCTCTCTTTCTTCACTCTAATTGGCTTATTAAGTCACATTCTTTGGCCAATATTGCTTAGTAAATTTGTATTTGAGATTTCTTCTTCACCAAGTATCTCTAATATGTGTTTTCGTTTCATTTCCTTGATAGTTCCGATTCAAATTCTTTTGATTCTCCAACCCTCTCTTTCTTCACTCTAATTGGCCCATTAACTCACATTCTTAGGCCAATATTGTTGAGTGAATTTGTATTTGAGCTTTCTTCTTCACCAAGTATCTCTAATATGTGTTTTCGATTTCATTTCCTTGTTAGGTCCGATACAAATTCTTTTGATTCTCCAACCCTCTCTTTCTTCACTCTAATTGGCTCATTAACTCACGTTCTTAGGCCAATATTGTTGAGTGAATTTGTATTTGAGCTTTCTTCTTCACCAAGTATCTCTAATATGTGTTTTCGATTTCATTTCCCTTGTTAGTTCCGATTCAAATTCTTTTGATTCTCCAACCCTCACTTTCTTCACTCTAATTGGCTCATTAACTCACATTCTTAGGCCAATATTGTTGAGTGAATTTGTATTTGAGCTTTCTTCTTCACCAAGTATCTCTAATATGTGTTTTCGATTTCATTTCCTTGTTAGTTCCGATTCAAATTCTTTTGATTCTCCAACCCTCTCTTTCTTCACTCTAATTTGCTCATTAACTCACATTCTTAGGCCAATATTGTTGAGTGAATTTGTATTTGAGCTTTCTTCTTCACCAAGTATCTCTAATACGTGTTTTCGGTTTCATTTCCTTGTTAGTTCGATTCAAATTCTTTTAATTCTCCAACCCTCTCTTTCTTCACTCTAATTGGCTCATTAACTCACATTCTTAGGCCAATATTGTTGAGTGAATTTGTATTTGAGCTTTCTTCTTCACCAAGTATCTCTAATATGTGTTTTCGATTTCATTTCCTTGTTAGTTCCGATTCAAATTCTTTTGATTCTCCAACCCTCTCTTTCTTCACTCTAATTGGCTCATTAACTCACATTCTTAGGCCAATATTGTTGAGTGAATTTGTATTTGAGCTTTCTTCTTCACCAAGTATCACAAATATGTGTTTTCGTTTCATTTCCTTGTTAGTTCGATTCAAATTCTTTTGATTCTCCAACCCTCTCTTTCTTCACTCTAATTGGCTCATTAACTCACATTCTTAGGCCAATATTGTTGAGTGAATTTGTATTTGAGCTTTCTTCTTCACCAAGTATCTCTAATACGTGTTTTCGGTTTCATTTCCTTGTTAGTTCGATTCAAATTCTTTTGATTCTCCAACCCTCTCTTTCTTCACTCTAATTGGCTCATTAACTCACATTCTTAGGCCAATATTGTTGAGTCAATTTGTATTTGAGCTTTCTTCTTCACCAAGTAGCTCTAATACGTGTTTTCGGATTCATTTCCTTGTTAGTTCGATTCAAATTCTTTTGATTCTCCAACCCTCTCTTTCTTCACTCTAATTGGCTCATTAACTCACATTCTTAGGCCAATATTGTTGAGTGAATTTGTATTTGAGCTTTCTTCTTCACCAAGTATCTCTAATATGTGTTTTCGATTTCATTTCCTTGTTAGTTCCGATTCAAATTCTTTTGATTCTCCAACCCTCTCTTTCTTCACTCTAATTGGCTCATTAAGTCACATTCTTAGGCCAACATTGTTGAGTGAATTTGTATTTGAGGTTTCTTCTTCACCAAGTATCTCTAATATGTGTTTTCGATTTCATTTCCTTGTTAGTTCCGATTCAAATTCTTTTGATTCTCCAACCCTCTCTTTCTTCACTCTAATTGGCTCATTAACTCACATTCTTAGGCCAATATTGTTGAGTGAATTTGTATTTGAGCTTTCTTCTTCACCAAGTATCTCTAATACGTGTTTTCGGTTTCATTTCCTTGTTAGTTCCGATTCAAATTCTTTTGATTCTCCAACCTCTCTCTTTTTCTTCACTCTAATTGGCTCATTAAGTAACATTCTTAGGCCAATATTGTTTAGTGAATTTGTATTTGAGCTTTCTTCTTCACCAAGTATCTCTAATATGTGTTTTCGATTTCATTTCCTTGTTAGTTCGATACAAATTCTTTTGATTCTCCAACCCTCTCTTTCTTCACTCTAATTGGCTCATTAACTCACAATCTTAGGCCAATATTGTTGAGTGAATTTGTATTTGAGCTTTCTTCTTCACCAAGTATCTCTAATATGTGTTTTCGATTCATTTCCTTGTTAGTTCGATTCAAATTCTTTTGATTCTCCAACCCTCTCTTTCTTCACTCTAATTGGCTCATTAACTCACATTCTTAGGCCAATATTGTTGAGTGAATTTGTATTTGAGCTTTCTTCTTCACCAAGTATCTCTAATATGTGTTTTCGATTTCATTTCCTTGTTAGTCTCGATTCAAATTATTTTGATTCTCCAACCCTCTCTTTCTTCACTCTAATTGGCTCATTAACTCACATTCTTAGGCCAATATTGTTTAGTGAATTTGTATGTGAGCTTTCTTCTTCACCAAGTATCTCTAATATATGTTTTCGTTTCATTTCCTTGTTATTTCCGATTCAAATTCTTTTGATTCTCCAACCCTCTCTTTCTTCCCTCTAATTGGCCCATTAACTCACATTCTTAGGCCAATATTGTTGAGTGAATTTGTATTTGAGCTTTCTTCTTCACCAAGTATCTCTAATATGTGTTTTCGATTTCATTTCCTTGTTAGTTCCAATTCAAATTCTTTTGATTCTCCAACCCTCTCTTTCATCACTCAAATTGGCTCATTAAGTCACATTCTTAGGCCAATATTGTTTAGTGAATTTGCATTTGAGCTTTCTTCTTCACCAAGTATCTCTAATATGTGTTTTCGATTTCATTTCCTTGTTAGTTCCGATTCAAATTCTTTTGATTCTCCAACCCTCTCTTTCTTCACTCTAATTGGCTCATTAACTCACATTCTTAGGCGAATATTGTTGAGTGAATTTGTATTTGAGCTTTCTTCTTCACCAAGTATCTCTAATATGTGTTTTCGATTTCATTTCCTTGTTAGTTCCGATTCAAATTCTTTTGATTCTCCAACCCTCTCTTTCTTCACTCTAATTGGCTCATTAACTCACATTCTTAGGCCAATATTGTTGAGTGAATTTGTATTTGAGCTTTCTTCTTCACCAAGTATCTCTAATATGTGTTTTCGATTTCATTTACTTGTTAGTTCCGATTCAAATTCTTTTGATTCCCCAACCCTCTCTTTCTTCACTCTAATTGGCTCATTAACTCACATTCTTAGGCCAATATTGTTGAGTGAATTTGTATTTGAGCTTTCTTCTTCACCAAGTATCTCTAATACGTGTTTTCGGTTTCATTTCCTTGTTAGTTCCGATTCAAATTCTTTTGGTTCTCCAACCCTCTCTTTCTTCACTCTAATTGGCTCATTAACTCACATTCTTAGGCCAATATTGTTGAGTGAATTTGTATTTGAGCTTTCTTCTTCACCAAGTATCTCTAATATGTGTTTTCGATTTCATTTCCTTGTTAGTTCCGATTCAAATTCTTTTGATTCTCCAACCCTCTCTTTCTTCACTCTAATTGGCTCATTAACTCACATTCTTAGGCCAATATTGTTGAGTGAATTTGTATTTGAGCTGTCATCTACACCAAGTATCTCTAATATGTGTATTAGATTACATTTCCTTGTTAGTTCGATTCAAATTCTTTTGATTCTCCAACCCTCTCTTTCTTCACTCTAATTGGCTCATTAACTCACATTCTTAGGCCAATATTGTTGAGTGAATTTGTATTTGAGCTTTCTTCTTCACCAAGTATCTCTAATATGTGTTTTCGATTTCATTTCCTTGTTAGTTCGATTCAAATTCTTTTGATTCTCCAACCCTCTCTTTCTTCACTCTAATTGGCTCATTAACTCACATTCTTAGGCCAATATTGTTGAGTGAATTTGTATTTGAGCTTTCTTCATCACCAAGTATCTCTAATATGTGTTTTCGATTTCATTTCCTTGTTAGTTCGATTCAAATTCTTTTGATTCTCCAACCCTCTCTTTCTTCACTCTAATTGGCTCATTAACTCAAATTCTTAGGCCAATATTGTTGAGTGAATTTGTATTTGAGCTTTCTTCTTCACCAAGTATCTCTAATATGTGTTTTTGATTTCATTTTCTTGTTAGTTCCGATTCAAATTCTTTTGATTCTCCAACCCTCTCTTTCTTCACTATAATTGTCTCATTAATTCACATTCTTAGGCCAATATTGTTTAGTGAATTTGTATGTGAGCTTTCTTCTTCACCAAGTATCTCTAATATGTGATTTCGGTTTCATTTCCTTGTTACTTCCAACTCAAATTATTTTGATTCTCCAACCCTCTCTTTCTTCACTCTAATTGGCTCATTAACTCACATTCTTAGGCCAATATTGTTGAGTGAATTTGTATGTGAGCTTTCTTCTTCACCAAGTATCTCTAATATATGTTTTCGATTTCATTTCCATCCTAGTTCCAATTCAAATTTTTTTGATTCTCCAACCCTCTCTTTCTTCACTCTAATTGGCCCATTAACTCACATTCTTAGGCCAATATTGTTGAGTGAATTTGTATTTGAGCTTTCTTCTTCACCAAGTATCTCTAATATGTGTTTTCGATTTCATTTCCTTGTTAGTTCCGATTCAAATTCTTTTGATTCTCCAACCCTCTCTTTCTTCACTCTAATTGGCTCAATAACTCACATTCTTAGGCCAATATTGTTGAGTGAATTTCTATTTGAGCTTTGTTCTTCACCAAGTATCTGTAATATGTGTTTTCGATTTCCTTTCCTTGTAAGTTCCGATACAAATTCTTCTGAATCTCCAACCCTCTCTTTCTTCACTCTAATTGGCCCCTTAACTGACGTTCTTAGGCCAATATTGTTTAGTGAATTTGTATTTGAGCTTTCTTTTTCACCAAGTATCTCTAATATGTGTTTTCGGTTTCATTTCCTTGTTAGTCTCGATTCAAATTCTTTTGATTCTCCAACCCTCTCTTTCTTCACTCTAATTGGCTCATTAACTCACATTCTTAGGCCAATATTGTTGAGTGAATTTGTATTTGAGCTTTCTTCTTCACCAAGTATCTCTAATATGTGTTTTCGGTTTCATTTCCTTGTTAGTTCGATTCAAACTCTTTTGATTCTCCAACCCTCTCTTTCTTCACTCTAATTGGCCCATTAACTCACATTCTTAGGCCAATATTGTTGAGTGAATTTGTATTTGAGCTTTCTTCTTCACCAAGTATCTCTAATATGTGTTTTCGATTTCATTTCCTTGTTAGTTTCGATTCAAATTGTTTTGATTCTCCAACCCTCACTTTCTTCACTCTAATTGGCTCATTAACTCACATTCTTAGGCCAATATTGTTGAGTGAATTTGTATTTGAGCTTTCTTCTTCACCAAGTATCTCTAATATGTGTTTTCGGTTTCATTTCCATGTTAGTTCCGATTCAAATTCTTTTGATTCTCCAACCCTCTCTTTCTTCACACTAATTGGCTCATTAACTCACATTCTTAGGCCAATATTGTTGAGTGAATTTGTATTTGATCTTTCTTCTTCACCAAGTATCTCTAATATGTGTTTTCAATTTCATTTCCTTGTTAGTTCCGATTCAAATTCTTTTGATTCTCCAACCCTCTCTTTCTTCACTCTAATTTGCTCATTAACTCACATTCTTAGGCCAATATTGTTGAGTGAATTTGTATTTGAGCTTTCCTCTTCACCAAGTATCTCTAATATGTGTTTTCGATTTCATTTCCTTGTGAGTTCCAATTCAAATTATTTTGATTCTCTAACCCTCTCTGTCATCACTCTAATTGGCTCATTAAGTCACATTCTTAGGCCATTATTGTTGAGTGAATTTGTATTTGATCTTTCTTCTTCACCAAGTATCTCTAATATGTGTTTTCGATTTCATTTCCTTGTTAGTTCCGATTCAAATTCTTTTGATTCTCCAACCCTCTCTTTCTTCACTCTAATTGGCTCATTAACTCACATTCTTAGGCCAATATTGTTGAGTGAATTTGTATTTGAGCTTTCTTCTTCACCAAGTATCTCTAATATGTGATTTCGGTTTCATTTCCTTGTTAGTTCCAATTCAAATTCTTTTGATTCTCCAACCCTCTCTTTCTTCACTCTAATTGGCTCATTAAGTCACATTCTTAGGCCAATATTGTTGAGTGAATTTGTATTTGAGCTTTCTTCTTCACCAAGTATCTCTAATATATGTTTTCGTTTCATTTCCTTGTTAGTCTCGATTCAAATTATTTTGATTCTCCAACCCCCTCTTTCTTCACTCTAATTGGCTCATTAACTCACATTCTTAGGCAAATATTGTTTAGTGAATTTGTATTTGAGCTTTCTTCTTCACCAAGTATCTCTAATATGTGTTTCCGATTCATTTCCTTGTTAGTTCGATTCAAATTCTTTTGATTCTCCAACCCTCTCTTTCTTCACTCTAATTGGCTCATTAACTCACATTCTTAGGCCAATATTGTTGAGTGAATTTGTATTTGAGCTTTCTTCTTCACCAAGTATCTCTAATATGTGTTTTCGATTTCATTTCCTTGTTAGTTCCGATTCAAATTCTTTTGATTCGCCAACCCTCTCTTTCTTCACTCTAATTGGCTCATTAACTCACATTCTTAGGCCAATATTGTTGAGTGAATTTGTATTTGAGCTTTCTTCTTCACCAAGTATCTCTAATATGTGTTTTGGTTTCATTTCCTTGTTAGTTCCGATACAAATACTTTTGAATCTCCAACCCTCACTTTCTTCACTCTAATTGGCTCATTAACTCACATTCTTAGGCCAATATTGTTGAGTGAATTTGTATTTGAGCTATCTTCTTCACCAAGTATCTCTAATACGTGTTTTCGTTTTCATTTCCTTGTTAGTTCCGATTCAAATTCTTTTGATTCTCCAACCCTCTCTTTTTTCACTCTAATTGGCTCATTAACTCACATTCTTAGGCGAATATTGTTGAGTGAATTTGTATTTGAGCTTTCTTCTTCACCAAGTATCTCTAATATGTGTTTTCGATTTCATTTCCTTGTTAGTTCCGATTCAAATTGTTTTGATTCGCCAACCCTCTCTTTCTTCACTCTAATTGGCTCATTAACTCACATTCTTAGGCCAATATTGTTTAGTGAATTTGTATTTGAGCTTTCTTCTTCACCAAGTATTCTAATACGTGTTTTCGGTTTTATTTCCTTGTTAGTTCCGATTCAAATTCTTTTGATTCTCCAACCCTCTCTTTCTTCACTCTAATTGGCTCATTAACTCACATTCTTAGGCCAATATTGTTGAGTGAATTTGTATTTGAGCTTTCTTCTTCACCAAGTATCTCTAATATGTGTTTTCGGTTTCATTTCCTTGCTAGTTCCAATTCAAATTCTTTTGATTCTCCAACCCTCACTTTCTTCACTCTAATTGGCTCATTAACTCACATTCTTAGGCCAATATTGTTGAGTGAATTTGTATTTGAGCTTTCTTCTTCACCAAGTATATCTAATACGTGTTTTCGATTTCATTTCCTTGTTAGTTCGATTCAAATTCTTTTGATTCTCCAACCCTCTCTTTCTTCACTCTAATTGGCTCATTAACTCACATTCTTAGGCCAATATTGTTGAGTGAATTTGTATTTGAGCTCTCTTCTTCACCAAGTATCTCTAATATGTGTTTTCGATTTCATTTCCTTGTTAGTTCGATTCAAATTCTTTTGATTCTCCAACCCTCTCTTTCTTCACTCTAATTGGCTCATTAACTCACATTCTTAGGCCAATATTGTTGAGTGAATTTGTATTTGATCTTACTTCTTCAAGAAGTAACTCTAATATGTGTTTTCGTTTCATTTCCTTGTTAGTTCGATTCAAATTCTTTTGATTCTCCAACCCTCTCTTTCTTCACTCTAATTGGCTCATTAAGTCACAATCTTAGGCCAATATTGTTTAGTGAATTTGTATTTGAGCTTTCTTCTTCACCAAGTATCTCTAATATGTGTTTTCGATTTCATTTCCTTGTTAGTTCGATACAAATACTTTTGAATCTCCAACCCTCACTTTCTTCACTCTAATTGGCTCATTAACTCACATTCTTAGGCCAATATTGTTGAGTGAATTTGTATTTGAGCTTTCTTCTTCACCAAGTATCTCTAATATATGTTTTCGGGTTCATTTCCTTGTTAGTCTCGATTCAAATTCTTTTGATTCTCCAACTCTCTCTTTCTTCACTCTTATTGGCCCATTAACTCACATTCTTAGGCCAATATTGTTGAGTGAATTTGTATTTGAGCTTTCTTCTTCACCAAGTATCTCTAATATGTGTTTTCGATTTCATTTCCTTGTTAGTTCCGATTCAAATTCTTTTGATTCTCCAACCCTCTCTTTCTTCACTCTAATTGGCTCATTAACTCACATTCTTAGGCCAATATTGTTGAGTGAATTTGTATTTGAGCTTTCTTCTTCACCAAGTATCACTAATACGTGTTTTCGGATTCATTTCCTTGCCAGTTCCGATACAAATTCTTTTAATTCTCCAACCCTCTATTTCTTCACTCTAATTGGCTCATTAACTCACATTCTTAGGCCAATATTGTTGAGTGAATTTGTATTTGAGCTTTCTTCTTCACCAAGTATCTCTAATATGTGTTTTCGATTTCATTTCCTTGTTAGTTCCGATTCAAATTCTTTTGATTCTCCAACCCTCTCTTTCTTCACTCTAATTGGCTCATTAACTCACATTCTTAGGCCAATATTGTTGAGTGAATTTGTATGTGAGCTTTCTTCTTCACCAAGTATCTCTAATACGTGTTTTCGATTTCATTTCCTTGTTAGTCTCGATTCAAATTATTTTGATTCTCCAACCCTCTCTATCTTTACTCTAATTGGCTCATTAACTCACATTCTTAGGCCAATATTGTTGAGTGAATTTGTATTTGAGCTTTCTTCTTCACCAAGTATCTCTAATATGTGTTTTCGATTTCATTTCCTTGTTAGTTCCGATTCAAATTCTTTTGATTCTCCAACCCTCTCTTTCTTCACTCTAATTTGCTCATTAACTCACATTCTTAGGCCAATATTGTTGAGTGAATTTGTATTTGAGCTTTCTTCTTCACCAAGTATCTCTAATATAGGTTTTCGATTTCATTTCCTTGTTAGTTCCGATTCAAATTCTTTTGATTCTCCAACCCTCTCTTTCTTCACTCTAATTGGCTCATTAAGTCACATTCTTAGGCCAATATTGTTGAGTGAATTTGTATTTGAGCTTTCTTCTTCACCAAGTATCTCTAATATGTGATTTCGGTTTCATTTCCTTGTTAGTTCCGATTCAAATTCTTTTGATTCTCCAACCCTCTCTTTCTTCACTCTAATTGGCTCATTAACTCACATTCTTAGGCCAATATTGTTGAGTGAATTTGTATTTGAGCTTTCTTCTTCACCAAGTATCTCTAATATGTGTTTTCGTTTCATTTCCTTGTTAGTTCGATTCAAATTATTTTGATTCTCCAACCCTCTCTTTCTTCACTCTAATTGGCTCATTAACTCACATTCTTAGGCCAATATTGTTGAGTGAATTTGTATTTGAGCTTTCTTCTTCACCAAGTATCTCTAATATGTGTTTTCGGTTTCATTTCCTTGTTAGTTCTGATACAAATACTTTTGAATCTCCAACCCTCTCTTTCCTCACCCTAATTGGTTCATTAACTCACATTCTTAGGCCAATATTGTTGAGTGATTTTGTATTTGAGCTTTCTTCTTCACCAACTCTCTCTAATATGTGTTTTCGGTTTCATTTCCTTGTTAGTTCTGATACAAATACTTTTGAATCTCCAACCCTCTCTTTCTTCACTCTAATTGGCTCATTAACTCACATTCTTAGGCCAATATTGTTGAGTGAATTTGTATTTGAGCTTTCTTCTTCACCAAGTATCTCTAATATGTGTTTTCGATTTCATTTCCTTGTTAGTTCCGATTCAAATTATTTTGATTCTCCAACCCTCACTTTCTTCACCCTAATTGGTTCATTAACTCACATTCTTAGGCCAATATTGTTGAGTGAATTTGTATTTGAGCTTTCTTCTTCACCAAGTCTCTCTAATATGTGTTTTCGGTTTCATTTCCTTGTTAGTTCCGATTCAAATTCTTTTGATTCTCCAACCCTCTCTTTCTTCACTCTAATTTGCTCATTAAGTCACATTCTTAGGCCAATATTGTTGAGTGAATTTGTATTTGAGCTTTCTTCTTCACCAAGTATCTCTAATATGTGTTTTCGATTTCATTGCCTTGTTAGTTCGATTCAAATACTTTTGAATCTCCAACCCTCTCTTTCTTCACTCTAATTGGCTCATTAACTCACATTCTTAGGCCAATATTGTTGAGTGAATTTGTATTTGAGCTTTCTTCTTCACCAAGTATCTCTAATATGTGTTTTCGATTTCATTTCCTTGTTAGTTCCGATTCAAATTCTTTTGATTCTCCAACCCTCTCTTTCTTCACTCTAATTGGCTCATTAACTCACATTCTTAGGCCAATATTGTTGAGTGAATTTGTGTTTGAGCTTTCTTCTTCACCAAGTATCTCTAATATGTGTTTTCGATTTCATTTCCTTGTTAGTTCCGATTCAAATTCTTTTGATTCTCCAACCCTCTCTTTCTTCACTCTAATTGGCTCATTAACTCACATTCTTAGGCCAATATTGTTGAGTGAATTTGTATTTGAGCTTTCTTCTTCACCAAGTATCTCTAATATGTGTTTTCGATTTCATTTCCTTGTTAGTTCGATTCAAATTATTTTGATTCTCCAACCCTCTCTTTCTTCACTCTAATTGGCTCATTAACTCACATTCTTAGGCCAATATTGTTGAGTGAATTTGTATTTGAGCTTTCTTCTTCACCAAGTATCTCTAATATGTGTTTTCGATTTCATTTCCTTGTTAGTTCCAATTCAAATTCTTTTGATTCTCCAACCCTCTCTTTCTTCACTCTAATTGGCTCATTAACTCACATTCTTAGGCCAATATTGTTGAGTGAATTTGTATTTGAGCTTTCTTCTTCACCAAGTATCTTAATACGTGTTTTCGGTTTCATTTCCTTGTTAGTTCGATTCAAATTCTTTTGATTTTCTACCCCTCTCTTTCTTCACTCTAATTGGCTCACTAACTCACATTCTTAGGCCAATATTGTTGAGTGAATTTGTATTTGAGCTTTCTTCTTCACCAAGTATCTCTAATATGTGTTTTCGATTTCATTTCCTTGTTAGTTCCGATTCAAATTCTTTTGATTCTCCAACCCTCTCTTTCTTCACTCTAATTGGCTCATGAAGTCACATTCTTAGGCCAATATTGTTGAGTGAATTTGTATTTGAGCTTTCTTCTTCACCAAGTATCTCTAATGTATGTTTTCGTTTCATTTCCTTGTTAGTCTCGATTCAAATTATTTTGATTCTCCAACCCTCTCTTTCTTCACTCTAATTGGCTCATTAACTCACATTCTTAGGCCAATATTGTTGAGCGAATTTGTATTTGAGCTTTCTTCTTCACCAAGTATCTCTAATATGTGTTTTCGATTTCATTTCCTTGTTAGTTCCGATTCAAATTCTTTTGATTCTCCAACCCTCTCTTTCTTCACTCTAATTGGCTCATAAACGTACATTCTTAGGCCCCTATTGTTGAGTGAATTTGTATATGAGCTTTCTTCTTCACCAAGTATCTCTAATATGTGATTTCGATTTCATTTCCTTGTTAGTTCGATTCAAATTCTTTTGATTCTCCAACCCTCTCTTTCTTCACTCTAATTGGCTCATTAACTCACATTCTTAGGCCAATATTGTTTAGTGAATTTGTATTTGAGCTTTCTTCTTCACCAAGTATCTCTAATATGTGTTTTCGTTTCATTTCCTTGTTAGTTCGATTCAAATTCTTTTGATTCTCCAACCCTCTCTTTCTTCACTCTAATTGGCTCATTAACTCACATTCTTAGGCCAATATTGTTCAGTGAATTTGTATTTGAGCTTTCCTCTTCACCAAGTATCACTAATAAGTGTTTTCGATTTCATTTCCTTGTTAGTTCGATTCAAATTCTTTTGATTCTCCAACCCTCTCTTTCTTCACTCTAATTGGCTCATTAACTCACATTCTTAGGCCAATATTGTTGAGTGAATTTGTATTTGAGCTTTCTTCTTCACCAAGTAGCTCTAATATATGTTTTCGTATTCATTTCCTTGTTAGTTCCGATTCAAATTCTTTTGATTGTCCAACCCTCTCTTTCTTCACTCTATTTGGCTCATTAACTCACATTCTTAGGCCAATATTGTTGAGTGAATTTGTATTTGAGTTTTCTTCTTCACCAAGTATCTCTAATATGTGTTTTCGATTTCATTTCCTTGCTAGTTCCGATTCAAATTCTTTTGATTCTCCAACCCTCTCTTTCTTCACTCTAATTGGCTCATTAACTCACATTCTTAGGCCAATATTGTTGAGTGAATTTGTATTTGAGCTATCTTCTTCACCAAGTATCTCTAATATATGTTTTCGATTTCATTTCCTTGTTAGTTCCGATTCAAATTCTTTTGATTCTCCAACCCTCTCTTTCTTCACTCTAATTGGCTCATTAACTCACATTCTTAGGCCAATATTGTTTAGTGAATTTGTATTTGAGCTTTCTTCTTCACCAAGTATCTCTAATATGTGTTTTCGATTTTATTTCCTTGTTAGTATCGATTCAAATTCTTTTGATTCTCCAACCCTCACTTTCTTCACTCTAATTGGCTCATTAACTCACATTCTTAGGCCAATATTGTTGAGTGAATTTGTATTTGAGCTTTCTTCTTCACCAAGTATCTCTAATATGTGTTTTCGGTTTCATTTCCTTGTTAGTTCCGATTCAAATTCTTTTGATTCTCCAACCCTCTCTTTCTTCACTCTAATTGGCTCATTAACTCACATTCTTAGGCCAATATTGTTGAGTGAATTTGTATTTGAGCTTTCTTCTTCACCAAGTATCTCTAATATGTGTTTTCGATTTCATTTCCTTGTTAGTTCCGATTCAAATTCTTTTGATTCTCCAACCCTCTCTTTCTTCACTCTAATTGGCTCATTAACTCACATTCTTAGGCGAATATTGTTGAGTGAATTTCTATTTGAGCTTTCTTCTTCACCAAGTATCTCTAATATTTAAATTTCGGTTTCATTTCCTTGTTAGTTCCAACTCAAATTCTTTTGATTCTCCAACCCTCTCTTTCTTCACTCTAATTGGCTCATTAACTCACATTCTTAGGCCAATATTGTTTAGTGAATTTGTATTTGAGCTTTCTTCTTCACCAAGTATCTCTAATACGTGTTTTCGGTTTCATTTCCTTGTTAGTTTCGATTCAAATTCTTTTGATTCTCCAACCCTCTCTTTCTTCACTCTAATTTGCTCATTAACTCACATTCTTAGGCCAATATTGTTGAGTGAATTTGTATTTGAGCTTTCTTCTTCACCAAGTATCTCTAATATGTGTTTTCGATTTCATTTCCTTGTTAGTTCCGATTCAAATTCTTTTGATTCTCCAACCCTCTCTTTCTTCACTCTAATTGGCTCATTAACTCACATTCTTAGGCCAATATTGTTGAGTGAATTTGTATTTGAGCTTTCTTCTTCACCAAGTATCTCTAATATGTGTTTTCGATTTCATTTCCTTGTTAGTTCCGATTCAAATTCTTTTGATTCTCCAACCCTCTCTTTCTTCACTCTAATTTGCTCATTAACTCACATTCTTAGGCCAATTTGTTGAGTGAATTTGTATTTGAGCTTTCCTCTTCACCAAGTATCTCTAATATGTGTTTTCGATTTCATTTCCTAGTTAGTTCCGATTCAAATTCTTTTGATTCTCCAACCCTCTCTTTCTTCACTCTAATTGGCTCATTAACTCACATTCTTAGGCCAATATTGTTGAGTGAATTTGTATTTGAGGTTTCTTCTTCACCAAGTATCTCTGATATATGTTTTCGAGTTCATTTCCTTGTTAGTTTCGATTCAAATTCTATTGAGTCTCCAATCCTCTCTTTCTTCAATCTATTTGGCTCATTAACTCACATTCTTAGGCCAATATTGTTGAGTGAATTTGTATTTGAGCTTTCTTCTTCACCAAGTATCACTAATATGTGTTTTCGATTTCATTTCCTTGTTAGTTTCGATTCAAATTCTTTTGATTCTCCAACCCTCTCTTTCTTCACTCTAATTGGCTCATTAACTCACATTCTTAGGCCAATATTGTTGAGTGAATTTGTATCTGAGCTTTCTTCTTCACTAAGTATCTCTAATATGTGTTTTCGGTTTCATTTCCTTGTTAGTTCCGATTCAAATTCTTTTGATTCTCCAACCCTCTCTTTCTTCACTCTAATTGGCTCATTAACTCACATTCTTAGGCCAATATTGTTGAGTGAATTTGTATTTGAGCTTTCTTCTTCACCAAGTATCTCTAATACGTGTTTTCGGTTTCATTTCATTGTTAGTTCGATTCAAATTCTTTTGATTCTCCAACCCTCTCTTTCTTCACTCTAATTGGCTCATTAACTCACATTCTTAGGCCAATATTGTTGAGTGAATTTGTATTTGAGCTTTCTTCTTCACCAAGTATCTCTAATATGTGTTTTCGATTTCATTTCCTTGTTAGTTCGATTCAAATTCTTTTGATTCTCCAACCCTCTCTTTCTTCACTCTAATTGGCTCATTAACTCACATTCTTAGCCCAATGTTGTTGAGTGAATTTCTATTTGAGCTTTCTTCTTCACCAAGTATCTCTAATATGTGTTTTCAATTTCATTTCCTTGTTAGTTCGATTCAAATTCTTTTGATTCTCCAACCCTCTCTTTCTTCACTCTAATTGGCTCATTAACTCACATTCTTTGGCCAATATTGTTGAGTGAATTTGTATTTGAGCTTTCTTCTTCACCAAGTATCTCTAATATGTGTTTTCGATTTCATTTCCTTGTTAGTTCCGATTCAAATTGTTTTGATTCTCCAACCCTCTCTTTCTTCACTCTAATTGGCTCATTAACTCACATTCTTAGGCCAATATTGTTGAGTGAATTTGTATTTGAGCTTTCTTCTTCACCAAGTATCTCTAATATGTGTTTTCGATTTCATTTCCTTGTTAGTTCGATTCAAATTATTTTGATTCTCCAACCCTCACTTTCCTCACTCTAATTGGCTCATTAACTCACATTCTTAGGCCAATATTGTTGAGTGAATTTGTATTTGAGCTTTCTTCTTCACCAAGTATCTCTAATATGTGTTTTCGATTTCATTTCCTTGTTAGTTCCGATTCAAATTCTTTTGATTCTCCAACCCTCTCTTTCTTCACTCTAATTGGCTCATTAACTCACATTCTTAGGCGAATATTGTTGAGTGAATTTGTATTTGAGCCTTCTTCTTCACCAAGTATCTCTAATATGTGTTTTCGATTTCATTTCCTTGTTAGTTCCGATTCAAATTCTTTTGATCTCCAACCCTCTCTTTCTTCACTCTATTTGGCTCACTAACTCACATTCTTAGGCCAATATTGTTGAGTAAATTTGTGTTTGAGTTTTCTTCTTCACCAAGTATCTCTAATATGTGTTTTCGATTTCATTTCCTTGTTAGTTCCGATTCAAATTCTTTTGATTCTCCAACCCTCTCTTTCTTCACTCTAATTGGCTCATTAACTCACATTCTTAGGCCAATATTGTTGAGTGAATTTGTATTTGAGCTTTCTTCTTCACCAAGTTTCTCTAATATAGGTTTTCGATTTCATTTCCTTGTTAGTCTCGATTCAAATTTTTTTGATTCTCCAACCCTCTCTTTCTTCACTCTAATTGGCTCATTAACTCACATTCTTAGGCCAATATTGTTGAGTGAATTTGTATTTGAGCTTTCTTCTTCACCAAGTATCTCTAATATGTGTTTTCGATTTCATTTCCTTGTTAGTTCCGATTCAAATTCTTTTGATTCTCCAACCCTCTCTTTCTTCACTCTAATTGGCTCATTAACTCACATTCTTAGGCCAATATTGTTGAGTGAATTTGTATTTGAGCTTTCTTCTTCACCAAGTAGCTCTAATATATGTTTTCGTATTCATTTCCTTGTTAGTTCCGATTCAAATTCTTTTGATTCTCCAACCCTCTCTTTCTTCACTCTAATTTGCTCATTAACTCACATTCTTAGGCCAATATTGTTGAGTGAATTTGTATTTGAGCTTTCTTCTTCACCAAGTATCTCTAATATGTGTTTTCGATTTCATTTCCTTGTTAGTCTCGATAGAAATTCTTCTGAATCTCCAACCCTCTCTTTCTTCACTCTAATTGGCTCATTAACTCACGTTCTTAGGCCAATATTGTTGAGTGAATTTGTATTTGAGCTTTCTTCTTCACCAAGTATCTTAATACGTGTTTTCGGTTTCATTTCCTTGTTAGTTCCGATACAAATTCTTTTGAATCTCCAACCCTCTCTTTCTTCACTCTAATTGGCCCATTAACTCACTTTCTTAGGCCAATATTGCTGAGTGAATTTGTATTTGAGCTTTCTTCTTCACCAAGTATCTCTAATATGTGTTTTCGATTTCATTTCCTTGTTAATTCCGATTCAAATTCTTTTGATTCTCCAACCCTCACTTTCTTCACTCTAATTGGCTCATTAACTCACATTCTTAGGCCAATATTGTTGAGTGAATTTGTATTTGAGCTTTCTTCTTCACCAAGTATCTCTAATACGTGTTTTCGGTTTCATTTCCTTGTTAGTTCCGATTCAAATTCTTTTGATTCTCCAACCCTCTCTTTCTTCACTCTAATTGGCTCATTAACTCACATTCTTAGGCCAATATTGTTGAGTGAATTTGTATTTGAGCTTTCTTCTTCACCAAGTATCTCTAATATGTGTTTTCGATTTCATTTCCTTGTTAGTTCCGATTCAAATTCTTTTGATTCTCCAACCCTCTCTTTCTTCACTCTAATTGGCTCATTAACTCACATTCTTAGGCCAATATTGTTGAGTGAATTTGTATTTGAGCTTTCTTCTTCACCAAGTATCTCTAATACGTGTTTTCGGTTTCATTTCCTTGTTAGTTCCGATTCAAATTCTTTTGATTCTCCAACCCTCTCTTTCAACACTCTAATTGGCTCATTAACTCACATTCTTAGGCCAATATTGTTGAGTGAATTTGTATTTGAGCTTTCTTCTTCACCAAGTATCTCTAATACGTGTTTTCGGTTTCATTTCCTTATTAGTTCCGATACAATTTCTTTTGATACTCCAACCGTCTCTTTCTTCACTCTAATTGGCTCATTAACTCACATTCTTAGGCCAATATTGTTGAGTGAATTTGTATTTGAGCTTTCTTCTTCACCAAGTATCTCTAATATGTGTTTTCGATTTCATTTCCTTGTTAGTTCCGATTCAAATTCTTTTGATTCTCCAACCCTCTCTTTCTTCACTCTAATTGGCTCATTAACTCACATTCTTAGGCCAATATTGTTGAGTGAATTTGTATTTGAGCTTTCTTCTTCACCAAGTATCTCTAATATGTGTTTTCGATTTCATTTCCTTGTTAGTTCCGATTCAAATTCTTTTGATTCTCCAACCCTCTCTTTTTTCACTCTAATTGGCTCATTAACTCACAATCTTAGGCCAATATTGTTGAGTGAATTTGTATTTGAGCTTTCTTTTCACCAAGTATTTGTAATATGTGTTTTCGATTTCATTTCCTTGTTAGTTCCGATTCAAATTCTTTTGATTCTCCAACCCTCTCTTTTTTCACTCTAATTGGCTCATTAACTCACATTCTTAGGCCAATATTTTTGAGTGAATTTGTATTTGAGCTTTCTTCTTCACCAAGTATCTCTAATATGTGTTTTCGTTTCATTTCCTTGTTAGTTCTGATTCAAATTATTTTGATTCTCCAACCCTCTCTTTCTTCACTCTAATTGGCTCATTAACTCACATTCTTAGGCCAATATTGTTGAGTGAATTTGTATTTGAGCTTTCTTCTTCACCAAGTATCTCTAATATGTGTTTTCGATTTCATTTCCTTGTAAGTTCCGATACAAATTCTTGTGAATCTCCAACCCTCTCTTTCTTCACTCTAATTGGCTCATTAACGCACATTCTTAGGCCAATATTGTTGAGTGAGTTTGTATTTGAGCTTTCTTCTTCACCAAGTATCTCTAATACGTCTTTTCGGTTTCATTTCCTTGTTAGTTTCGATACAAATACTTTTGAATCTCCAACCCTCTCTTTCTTCACTCTAATTGGCTCATTAACTCACATTCTTAGGCCAATATTGTTTAGTGAATTTGTATTTGAGTTTTCTTCTTCACCAAGTATCTCTAATATGTGTTTTCGATTTCATTTCCTTGCTAGTTCCAATTCAAATTATTTTGATTCTCCAACCCTCTCTTTCTTCACTCTAATTGGCTCATTAACTCACATTCTTGGGCCAATATTGTTGAGTGAATTTGTATTTGAGCTTTCTTCTTCACCAAGTATCTCTAATATGTGTTTTCGATTTCATTTCCTTGTTAGTTCCGATTCAAATTGTTTTGATTCTCCAACCCTCTCTTTCTTCACTCTAATTGGCTCATTAACTCACATTCTTAGGCCAATATTGTTGAGTGAATTTGTATTTGAGCTATCTTCTTCACCAAGTATCTCTAATACGTGTTTTCGATTTCATATCCTTGTTAGTTCCGATACAAATACTTTTGAATCGCCAACCCTCTCTTTCTTCACTCTAATTGGCTCATTAACTCACATTCTTAGGCCAATATTGTTGAGTGAATTTGTATTTGAGCTTTCTTCTTCACCAAGTATCTCTAATATGTGTTTTCGGTTTCATTTCCTTGTTAGTTCCGATTCAAATTCCTTTGATTCTCCAACCCTCTCTTTCTTCACTCTAATTTGCTCATTAACTCACATTCTTAGGCCAATATTGTTGAGTGAATTTGTATTTGAGCTTTCTTCTTCACCAAGTATCTCTAATATGTGTTTTCGGTTTCATTTCCTTGTTAGTTCCGATTCAAATTCTTTTGATTCTCCAACCCTCTCTTTCTTCACTCTAATTGGCTCATTAACTCACATTCTTAGGCCAATATTGTTGAGTGAATTTGTATTTGAGCTTTCTTCTTCACCAAGTATCTCTAATATGTGTTTTCAATTTCATTTCCATGTTAGTTCGATTCAAATTCTTTTGATTCTCCAACCCTCTCTTTCTTCACTCTAATTGGCTCATTAACTCACATTCTTAGGCCAATATTGTTGAGTGAATTTGTATTTGAGCTTTCTTCTTCACCAAGTATCTCTAATATGTGTTTTCGATTTCATTTCCTTGTTAGTCTCGATTCAAATTCTTTTGATTCTCCAACCCTCTCTTTCTTCACTCTAATTGGCTCATTAACTCACATTCTTAGGCCAATATTGTTGAGTGAATTTGTATTTGAGCTTTCTTCTTCACCAAGTATCTCTAATATGTGTTTTTGATTTCGATTTCATTTCCTTGTTAGTTCAATTCAAATTCTTTTGATTCTCCAACCCTCTCTTTCTTCACTCTAATTTGCTCATTAACTCACATTCTTAGGCCAATATTGTTGAGTGAATTTGTATTTGAGCTTTCTTCTTCACCAAGTATCTCTAATATGTGTTTTATTTCATTTCCTTGTTAGTTCAATTTCAAATTGTTAGTTCTTTTGATTCAACCCTTCTTA